>VYZP01076554.1:0-27907 GCA_013400635.1 Hypocryptadius cinnamomeus
ATCTTGAAAAGAGTTTGGTGAAGATGTAAGACAATCAATACATTTTCACATGGCTATCATATAACATATTATATTTTTGCAAGCATTTCCATGGGAAAAAAGAAAACAAGTAGAATTTTTAAAATGGGAATTGTTATGACTAACAATTATTACAAATAACACAGAAATGTAGCAAACAGCAGTGAGAGTAACAGGATAGAACACCATCTATTAATGCAGACAGATGGGGATTCTGGCTGGCAACTGGAAGAAAGGGGTTTCTACACAAAACCTTTGCAAAAACTTGGAGACAATGAAAGAAAGAACAATTTGTATTAACAGCCCTCATGAATAATATGAGAATTTTACAATTCATTTGTGAAAAAAAATGAAGGGCCTATGAGACAGACATGCCAAGAATAATGCCTCAAATCCAGTAACAGCTAGTAAGACTGTTTAGTAAGTATCACCATTCAAAAGGAAAAATAAAAAAATAAAGGAAAAAAAAACCAGAGAGAAATACCTTTCTTCTTATAGCAAGAACCAGGAAATGGAACACAGTGGTTGGTTATTGCTGAGCCATGAGAGGCTGACAGGTCTCCTAGTAAGTGGGACCTTTCTGCAATTAGCCTGTAATTAACTCTATTGGCATCAGAGACTCCTGGTCAGAGAAGTGTTTGGGACATTTGATTTTATCATGCAGGAATGCGGCTTGAATTGCACCTGCTCTTAGAGAAGTGGTTGCAAGTAGCAAAGGTAAGTGATCTGACAGGAAAAAATCTGAAACAGAAAGAGTCAGACCAAGTACTGAAGCCCAAGGTCAAAGGAAAACAAGAAACAGAACCAATACAGAGGCATTTGGGTCCAGGATACACTGAGGGAGTGAGGGTGCAGGAGGCTAAAGAAAGACAGGCAGGTCACGTGCTGAAAATCACTGTGTCTTCTAATTTTGAAAAACACAACCATTCAAAGAAGAAAGGCAATGTATGCAGTTATTGAAGACAGGGATTTCCAATTAAACAGAACTACACAAAGTGACTTCAGCAAATCCAAGGGCCATCAATGTGTAGACACTACAGGAAAGAACTGCCAACAATTCAATCACCACGTTGGCAGTAATGCTGTTAGGTCAATGACCAATTCTGTTCCAGCAGGATTGAACAGCCAGCTGCAATGTTATCCCTGCAGCTCTGACAAGGCACTAACAGCAGACCATAATGCTTGTGAGCAAGAGCTGCCCATAGACAATAAAGCCATGTTGAGGCCAAATGCAAGGTGTCAATAGGAGAATCACAAAAAACCAAGAGCAAGTACTGCATAAAGTTCACATTGGCTGACATGCAGAACTGAACAGGTCTGGGAAGGACAGGCTGTGGATTTAATCACAGTAAAACATTAGGAAAACTTGAAGTGATGCAGGCATAAAAAGTGCCACAACAGGGTTTATGCTGCATTGCATTAAAATTTAAAAAAATGTATTTTCAGGCAATGGATTGAAAATAACATGCCATATATCCCAGGAAGCGAGTGAAATACAGAATTCATGGGAGTAATTTAAAACTATAATGGAATTAAGACTGCCAGTGGCAAACAAAAAGCTTATAAAAATTGAGGACTTTGACTTAAATCCACTTTCTACAGCACTGCATGGGGAAGTGTCTGCTCAAAGGTTACTGCTCCAGTTTCTCTAAGCTGAAAGGTCTGGAGACGTTCAAGCATAGACTGTTGACACAAGAGAAAAGTTTATCATGAGTAGCACATCTTCTGTGTTGAGCTCAGACACATAAAAAAAGTAGACACAATCAGAAAGTGGTGAAATATCTAAGTGTTGTGCTGCCAGTTCTTTGCGTTTATCCATGGAGGATGACAGAAGTGCCTGAGTGACCAAGAGACTAAACAGCAAAGGCAAGAGGGAAACGTATGGGTTCCTTGCTCCAAAACATGGAAACACTGCAGTTATCTCCTTCCAGCTGACAGAAAGTCAGGATTCTTCTTGGTCTCTTCAGAACAGGCAACTCAGCCTAGGAGAAAAATGATCATCAGGCCAAGAAAACAGCAGGAAGAAGCTCAGACCAGGGAGGCATCCTACTGCAGCAAAGAAACCAAGAGCACAAAGCCATTGGAAACAAAAAATCTGGTCTGCTTCCAGCTCTGAAACAGGCACACAAAGGAAATGCTGTAGGACACACAGCATCCTCCAGAGCCAGGGACTTGGGGAAGTGGAGTGGGGACAGAACAGTGGAGAAGGTAACTGTGGAGTAAATACAGAAAATTGGATCAAAAAGAGATGATCAGGGCAAGCAAAGAGACTTCTGCTTGTTGGAGGAGCAGAACTCAAGCTTAGGCATCACTATGGTGTCAGTCAGCAGCAAAGTGCTCTGCAACACCAGCGATAAGAGAAAATGATTGATCAGGGTTTGTCAAAGGGCTTGCTATCAACAGGCAAATCCAAAAATGTGCTGCAGATTGGCAACCACAAGAACTACATAGACACTGCATAGGACTTACATGGTGGTGCACAGGTAGCAGCAGGAAAGATTCAGAGGAGCAGAAGAAATTTCGTCTATTCCCGGACTACGTGGAGTGAATATGAGCCCAAATTATCACATCAGGTAAAAAAGATCCCTTAACCTATGGCCATTTTACTGTCAGGATTCCCAAATCCTCTCAGGCTATTTCCCAGCAAGTGAAATTATTTCCACTCATGCAAAGGGAGAGTAAATCACAACAATTCTCATGTGGCAGAGGACTATTGCTCCTTGCCCAGGCTGTTAATGACTGCCTCAAGCACAAGGCATTAGAGAGGCAGGCTGGAAATGATAACAAGTCAAGAAATCAGCCAAACATGAACCAATTGCACTGAAAGAGCATATTTTGATAGAGGTATACATTAATAAATATTAATATTAATTCTTACTATTTGAAATTCTATCAATTTATTTTATGTGCATTGATTTTTTCACAAATCTGCAAATATCAGCAAGGTTCAGCTGGCAAGTCCCTTCTCAGGGCTTTGTAACTGTGTGCTCACCCCATAGGTAAGAGCTGGCATCTTCAGCAATATTGCCAGAAATCTTATTTATTTATTTATTATTTATTATTTTAAAATTCAACTTTGAGTATGATGTCACAGTAAAAATGAGTTTTTCTTGCCTAGAATGAAATCACTCCCCATCTCTTCATATCACCCAGACACTGTGAGTTTAAACACCTTTTCCTCTGCAGATCTTGTACTCTGGAACTGCTTTTTACACGCTGCTACATCCTGGTGCTTCCACACA
This sequence comes from Hypocryptadius cinnamomeus, assembly GCA_013400635.1. NCBI lineage: Eukaryota > Metazoa > Chordata > Aves > Passeriformes > Zosteropidae > Hypocryptadius > Hypocryptadius cinnamomeus. The sequence continues at coordinate 3,261 of VYZP01076554.1, forward strand.
CCATCCAAACTCCCTCAGGAGCCATCACCAGACCTCTTGCACTCCTGACTGCTGCCAAATGCCTGTAACCTCCACAGAGCTACATTATTCTTGTACCTATTCTCCTAAAAACATAACTGGGCACGTTTCTGTTGCATCATCCCCTTCTCCATCTCTATTTCACCCACTTTTTTTTGCCTCTTGTCCATCATGAACATCCTGCAGAACCTGTGCCTACCACACCTGGCCCTTCTTCCACGAGCAAAGACCACAGGTGCTCCTGGAGGATAAATAAGCATATAATCCATCAATTCTCAAAACTCACCAGGACACACCATTCTGCTTTTGCCTGCAGCTCTTAATTTGCTTCTGTCTTTGCTGTTACTTATGATTAAAAGCCTTGACTCTGTTATTTAACTCCGTGAAGCATGCAGCTTATATGAGATGGTGCAAAATGCAGGCTGGATCTTACAACTTGAAACACTTCATTATATTAAGAAGAAAAAAGAGGATTATGATTAACTTTGATTTCAAGCCACAAAATGAAACAGTTCAAAGCCATTTTAAATATGTTTCTCACAGTAGGAAACAGAATAAACCAACAAAATAAACTAAACATTATAATCAACCTAATTATTACCTTCTATTAGCCAAGGGCTTAAGGGATGAAAAATATCAGCATTTTAACCTGAGTGAAGCATTACAGAGACATTATCCTGGGGAACGGTTTCCAGGCTACTTTTAGGTTAATCCTCAAAAAAAGATTTGCCTTTCCTTTAAAGACATTCAGGTGATTGGCCTTATAGGTGTGCAGGTGAGAAATTAAATCTCAGGACTAGGTTCCACTGTCTTCACATGTCTCACGGACAAGCATCAGCAAGAAATATGGGGGATGGAGTATAATAGTTTAATAATAAAAAACCATTCACATATAGTAATTACAAAAATTGCAAAATCTGCCAGCAGCATCAGAAAGATGAAGGGGAGTGGCATCCACAAGAAGGATCCATAAAGCAAATAAATACCAGCCGACCTCACATCATCCCTGAGTGTTTGGCATTGTGCACAGCTCCACATCACTCTCTGTAAATAAAAATGACTACCCCTCCTCCCTGGGATTTAGAGGAGAATGCTGGATGAGATTTAAGCCTTTCTTCTCTCAGTGAAAGGCACAGGAGGTGCCCTTCTGGGCAAGATGAGGGGCTCAGGAGGTCACAGCTGAACCCCTGCTTCCCACCCTGCTGTGCCCATGAGAGACACTGGCCCCTCTCCCTCAGCATGGGAAACACAGAGAGGCTCTGTTGACCACCAGAAGGGATTTGCCCTCATCAGTGGGGTTTTCCCTCCCTCTTCCCACTCCTTTCTCCTCTCCCCACACTTTTCTCACTGGTTTCTCAGCCCTGCTTTCCTGTCTGAGGGGAACCAGGAACTGGGGGATGGGACACCACTGAGAAATACAATTTCCATAGTAATTTGTAGGCTGTTGAAACACTGAAACTGCATTGTGGAGATGAATTTATCCTTCTGTTTTACAACATGCACTCTCACTGCTGTATTTAAAAGGTTGGCATAACTCACCCCCTCCCCAGCTCCCTGAGGAGGCTCCTCACAGCAAGTGGCCTCAGCTGCCCTGGCACTGAGATGGAGCTGGAGGGGAAAAAGCTGTTCCATAGGCAAAGCCCTGGGAGGTTTTTCTCATGAGAAGGAAAACCAGTGGGAGGCTGAGCATGCCCAGCCCCAAGAGAGCTGCAGAGAGCTGGGGTGAGCAGCCAGAGAGGTTCATGGCTGGGGTGTGAGGGCAGGGCATCTGCCAGCTCCCTGAGAGGTATGGAGGCATGGAGGAGGAGAAGGATGTGGTGGTCACTTGCTGAAATGAAATCATCACAAAGCCAGTGAAAAAAGGAAGTAAAATCCCCCTCCTCAGTAAGGCCAAGGTTCACCCTGCTCCAGGCCCCTTCTACAGCTGAAGGTGTTGATGGCTCTTGTCCCTGCACCCTGGAGTGCCCTCATCAGTTTTCTCATCAGCCTCCCATCGCCTTCCTCAGGGCTCAAATCAATCATCAAAATGAAAACCACCATTATTCTTGGGCTGTCCTGTGCAGGGCCAGGAGCTGGACTTTGATGATCTCTGTGGGTCCCTTTCAACTCAGAACATTCTGTGATTATCCCCATTCTAGGAAACCATCCTCCTCTCTCCAGCTGTGTGTGGCACTGAGCAGGGCTGATCCAGTCACAGCCAGTTAGTCCAGTTAAGGCGTGGCTGCCTCAAACCCTCATCCCAACCAGTGCAGCGCTCAGTTCCTACTTCTCCTCTCCATTCTTTGGGACAACCCTTCTTCCATGAGCCCAAAATGGTTCACCATTTGGTTATGATAATGAATTTATTATATTTATGCTGGTGCCAAGCCTACCATAAACTACAGCAGCTCCCTGGAAAATAGTACCTTTGGCTTAGCCAAGTAAGCCATTTTATTTATGTCCCACTTAAACACCTGAATGTTGAATGCTGCATTTAAATGGGACAACAAATCAATACTCAATAGGGGATGTGTGTGAGGAGGGGAAACCAAAAATCTCTCTAGCTTTGCTCCCAAAACATAAATTTGGAGAAGCAGGAGGAAAAGATGCCCATGAGACTGAGTAAAACTCATCTGAACACATCCACCACAATCCTTATCTCTGGGAAACAATTACTATAACAGCATCAATTAATTCTTGCTGTGTGCTAAAATTAATAGAGTAGAAGGACAGAATGATGGCATAGATGATTTTTGATCAAATTTAAATTTACTTGTTTGATTTGGGAATAAAAGCTTGATTTAAGTTGCTCCATTTACAAAATCTAACATTATCTACTGGAATTTGCAGTAAATTGATAGTTATTGATTGTTAAAGGTTTGGATAATGGGACTTGTTTCTCCATACCCAAGAGACATAGAAGAGTTTAAAAGAGACCTACAATGTATCAGATCAAATTATACTCTTTCTTTGGAGTAATGGACAAGATGTTTCCCATTTTTCAAAGAATCATCATAGAACAGTTTGGGTTGGAAGCAACATTAAAGACCATCCAGCTCCAGCCCCCTGCCATGGGCAGGGACACCTTTCACTAGACTAGGTTACTTGAATCTCCATCCAACCTGACCTTGAACATTTCCAGGGGTGGGACATCACAGCTTCTCTGCCAAACCTGTTGTAGTGCCTCACCACCCTCACAGTAAAGAATTTCTTTCCAATATCCAATTTAACCCTGCCCTTTTCCATTTGAAGCTGTTATGTCCTGTTTTATCACTGCAAGTCCTTGCCCCAAGTCCCTCTCCAACTCTCTTGTAGTCCCTTTGATTCCTCAGATTTTAGCTTTCATATTTTTGAAATTCTGTTCTGCTTTAGTGTGTAAGTCTAGGCTTCATATTAGGGGATGGTAAGCCCTCTTCACAGAGTAAGGAGACAAAACAATTCCTGCTCTAGCTGGGAATCCAAGGACATCCAATCCAGATCTCAGGCCCAAGAGCATAAACAACATGAACTGAAGAGAGGAAATAAGGATGGGACTTCATGGGCTAAAGCTGGAATTGGACAGTTAGCTCCAATATGCAAATGGACCAAAACTTATAAAAGTGTGAGACCCCATGACCTGTAGTCCATTTTGTGGCCATTTTGGGTTGTGCTGCCCAAGGTGGATCTATTTGAGGCCTCTTAATAAATCCCTACTTTATTCTTATCTCCATCTAGTCTCTGTTCTACGTCAGCCTTCATGAGGCATCACCTTTAGGTACTGCATGGTGCTCTAAGGTCTCCCCAGAGCCTTTTCTCCAAGATGAATAACCCCAGCTCTCCCAGCCTGGCTCTCCCAGCACAGCAGAGGTGCTCCAGTGCCTGGAACATCTTCATGACCCTCCTCTGGACTCCTCCAACAGCTCCATGTCCTTCTCACACTGGGGGCCCCAGAGCTGGGTGCAGCACTGCAGGTGGGGTCCCACAAGAGTGGAAAAGAGAGGCAGAATCACGTCCCTTGACCTGCAGCCCCTGTGGTGCAGCCCAGGACACAGATGAGTTTCTGGGCTGCACGTGCACATTGCCAGGTCACATCAAGCTTCTCAATAATCAGTCCTCCCACAAAGCACAGCATAACACACAGCATGATCTGGAATGTCAAAGTCCTTCATGTTCACCAAGGGCCCATGGCACCTTGCTGTGCAGGGGATCACGGAGTCACAAGAACCTTTCAGGTTCAAGAGTTAAAGAACCTTTCTCGTAAATCTTTCAGATTTACAGAGGACATGGAAAGCATCAAGAATGTTCACCCCTACTGAACCTGGGTTTCTTACCTTTGAAGAAGCATTGCTGATCAATAACAAGCATTCACAACAGCACCAAGAGGACACCTTTATGGTTATGATTGAATGTAGGAATTTACTGCCAAAATGTGTTAAAAATATTTTCACTGAGTAGATTTTTGTTTTGTACTAAGGCCATATATCAGTAAGGGAGCTCTCAGAATAAACATTTGATGCTGGCAGATTAATTCTCCATGAATAAATTAGCTCAGATTTATGGCCCTGGCATCACATGTGAGATTAGACATCCACACAGTGTTGACAGGCTCATCAGAATTGTCTTGACAGTTTAAGCAACATCTTTTGTCAAACTTTGCACCCTTGCTCCTAACCTTGTTTCCCTGAAGTCAGCAGGAAATTCCTATCGTGAATGCTAACATTTTGCTTAGCTAGGGATTTTTCTGTGACTTTTTTTTCTCTTTCTATTTGCTTTCATCTATAATTGCTGATTTTGTTTTGCTTTTATATTATAATTTTTCTTTCTCAAATTAGTTTGTCCCAGTTATAAAACAGCTCAGAGTCAGGTGATTCTTACATTTTTTTCCATAATCAATATTTAATTATTTTTGCCTCAGACATTTATCTTATTATGAGAGTCTAGAAGCCTGTAAAAACTCCATCAACTGTATTTTTTTTTCTCAAAATCATTACAAATATAAGGCATCCACCCCACAGCCAACACCAAAAGCTGCAACAGACTATCAAGACATTTTGATCTCATCCCCTCTGGCATTTAAGCTATGCAGGGATGTCACCCCAGTCCTGCCTAGAAAAGCTGAATGGTACTCAGGCTTCAAGGAAGCAACCTCACAACTTTTTAAATCTGTTCTAGACTTCCTGACAGCTTTTTTGCTAGTATTACAATATACAGTATCAGAGATGTTGAATTCCTCTGAGAACGGTGGAAGCATAAAGTCTGACATGAAGCTTCTCAGGCCTTACTCAAAGCAATTCCTGGATATACTTTTAATAAGTTAAATATATATATATGACCTTACCAGATGCAGGTTATTGAATTTCTTATCTGTTCTAGGAGATCAGTTTTTATTTATTTATTTATTATTTATTACTTGTGTCACCACTCGATAAATTCTTTATGTAGCCTCACAATTTAGGTACCAACATGTGCTATCAACAACAATTTCTTGAACATCCCTTGCTTTTTCTCTGCCTCACTAATTTGTTTTCCTTTCCCTTAGAGACAGATGTGGAGTAGCTTATTGCTCATGCTAGAGAGATTTTGGTCAAGAGATCTCAAAATGCTCAGACACCAATTTATTCCTGCTGTCTTATTTGTTGGTCTGTGCAATTTGCAATAAGTCTATTGTTTTACAGTCACAAGTGTAAGTTCCTCTCAAGCTGCACTCTCTCATCTTGTTAATCAATGCAACTCATGCTGACTCATCACAGGAGTCAACCATTACCAGAAAGTGGATTATTTTCCAGCAGCAAAGTTTCAGCTCTGGATTACTGACCTAATTATTCCATTCAGCACATGTAACTTAGGGGGACAGGATAATGTTGTTGAATTCTACAAGTTCAAATCATTTCTGTTGTAATACCACAGGAGTGCCAGATCAAGGAGTCTGTGTGTTAATAATCATTCCACTGTGTTACAAGAACATTTACACAATTTTACCCTGATGATCTGCTTGTATCAGTAAGGAGATAAATTAGTATTTCTTTATAAAAAGTTCTAATTGTAGGGGGTGTAGATAGCTCCATTTCCCAACCTGCTTAAGAAAATTCATGGAGTCAGGTTTTTCCCTAATTTTTCATTGGCAAAATTATTTTATAGTTGTAGAGTTAAAAGAAATGTAATCCTAATTTAGACAATATGTACTGATTAAAAGCAAAATCCCCATTAAAGATGAAGAATCACTTTTTGAGCAGACTCCTCATCACAGACTCTTTGTAAGCATGTTCTTGGAGCAAAAGATAGATGTAAAAGTAAGTTACATACTCAGTTACAATCCCTTGAAATTACCATCTTATGCTTATCCAAACCCAAAACTCCATTAATAACAATAAATTTATATGCTCATTGTCCCTGAGTTTGTCTAGAGAAATAAGATACTTCAGTAAGAGATTTTAAGGTAGTGTTTTATCAGCGTTAATCAAACATTTGCTTCTTTCTCAATATACTCTTCTAAAAGAGAGACTTGACAATAGAAATGAGATTTATCACTGAGAGATCCAAGCATTAAAAGACCGAATATGTGATTGTTGCTTTTTTTTCAGATGTTCCTTCTCATATAAAAATGCTGAAATCCAACCACAAAACAATTCACTTTAGAAAGGCATCTATGCAGAGTAACACTGAACATTTCTTCCATGTCATATTCTCCAGAAAATAAAAAACCCTTGTGCTAGATTCCTGTCAGAAGCTGCTTTTAACAGAGAGCTGACATGTAAGTTGTGGCATTATCTATTGGTTCCCTGGGTTGCAATAGGAAGTGAGAATTAAAGCTCCCATCAGTTAAGATTTGCCTCCCATTTCAAAGATTTAAAGTGATATTTGCAGTTTTCTTTATTGCTAGGGGCTCTATTATTTGGAAATAGTATCACCAAACGAGATGGATCCTTTGTGGCGACAGTCACTGGCATGGAACAGCTTTGCACTTAAGATACCAAAGGAACCCTGCTCAATTAAGTACAGCCTTAATTGTTAACATTTATAATTTTTACTACAGCCATACATATGAGGTCTCACTAGCCTCGTGATTTCATTGACATTTTATAGAAAAGAATGAGGAATTGTCCCTTTTCCCACAGCAGAGTTTTCTTATGCACAGCTGTACATGGGCCAATATCGATATGCATTTTATTGTCTGCATTGAATTGGAGTTCTGAGGCAATAAATACCACTGCAATACACCTGTCTGAAAAACCTCCACTTTTATTCCTCTGCCACTGCATGGGAACAGGGATATAGAGTTTAATGACAATGTCTTCTGTTTTTTCCTGTAGTGATGATTTAAACTGCAGTGAAGGAACCAATGTTTTCTGGTCTGGTGACTAAATGCCACACCTAACACACCCTGCCTTTCAGTAAAAAAGCTGCCCTAGGAGGAACAAATGTGGCAGGTCAGGAATTACCCTCCAGGTCACTGGGAGTAGCTGTCAGAACTGGGAATCAGGCTCAGTATTTCTTACTTTGCAGTCTCATCCTAGAATCAGCCCTGATCCTGCTGCACGTTTCACAGCATGTGCTGCCAGCAGGGCTGCAGAAGGTGTCATGACAGTCTGAATTAAAACAGAATGCTGTCATTTTTGATTGGGACACCTCAGTGATTGTCTTCATTTCACTTAACACATACAGGTCTATTTTCCAACTTCCTTCTTTTGTCTGCTATCCCTATGGAGAGGATGCTCCCCATGAAATTAGATGCAATTAATATTGTTGTCAACATTAGCAACACCTTTACATCTTAACATGAAACCCCAGCAACACATAGTAAAAGCTAAAATAATAAAAATACTGCTACAGTGAACAAAGAGAAAATCCCTGTATTACCAGAAAACCAGTAGCAATTCTACTTGAGATTTTCTTGACATTACCAGATGGGGAGGTGGATCAGACAGAGATGAGGAAAGTAATGAGACATACAATGAGGACAGCTTCTCTCTCCTCTGATCTATAAACTGGTCAGAGGAACCTTTATCTGCTGTGCTGGTAAACCCTGTCCTCCCGGTGTCTCCACTCCAGCAACAAGCACCAGGAAAAGCTGCAGAGTCTTTCAGACACCTCAGAAAATAAAAACAATTGTGGAAGCAAATACATGAGGAGCCTTTGACCATTCACAGAAACACTTGCAGTGCTGCCTGGATTTCCACCACTGTATACTAATACACTGTGAACTCCAGCTCTCTCCACCTCTGCTTCTCATCTTCTGCCCCCAGGCTTCACTTCACACCTGCTTCATTGCTTTGCTTTTAGCTGAGTTCCAGCTGAACAAGCAGAACCACAGTAAAATGTCCCAGAAGCTCTCATGAAAGGGCACTGCCCTGCTCTGTGAACAAAGACTGCCTCTGTGTTTGTATGAAGTCTGAAACGAGGACTCCCGACCTTTTTCCCACTAAGCTATATCACACAGACCACACACTTTTAGGGTAAGAGCTGCCTATTCTAGGTCTCTGCAGAGTCTGAGATACCAGGGAACTCTCCTTGGTTACTCGGCAATAAAAGCAACTTTATTACTTACTAACAAATGAAAGAGATAATAATGAAGTTCTTCCCCAGAGAAAAAATATCTGTTAAATCTACAAGGAAAAAAAATGAACAACCTCATTTTAATATCTTTGTAAATAGAAAGACCTCCTTAATCAGCATGAAGCTTAAATGAGGTACTTGCTTAGCAGGGACACCTACACAGGAACTGATTTTCAGCAAATTGTCTGAGATGGCCCTCTCCTCTGGATAATGCTCATGCCAGAGGCTGAGGAGTAGGACATTACAGGTACTTATAGGAACTGGTGTCCTCTATATTACAAGCTGTGACATTCAGATCAATTTTCACAATGTGCCCCATCTCACTTACAGCTGCATTTGGGCTTCAAAGCCAACCCATTTCTGTACTCAGCTGCACGGGAAAATTAACTGCTGTGGCTACAAAGCAGAAAAAAATACATGGCTATGGATACATTGATATTGTTCTACTGCATGCACTCTAATCTTAAATAAAATAACTTTTGTTTTGAAATAATATTTCCTATGAAATTTAAACCTACATAGCAATGAAAGTACAATTAATTTTTTTCTGGTCATATTGTTTTTCATAGTGGAAAGTGAAAATTCTTGCAGCATTGATTATTAGCCTGCATTGCTGCAGTGATTAATTAACCATTGATGTGTGTGTCAGCATTCACCTTGGCTGGTGCCAAGGTAGCCACACTGCTCATTCATTTGGCAGCTTCTGCTTTTTACCACACTTCATTTTCAGCCTTCCTCCATATAAGATTTCAATCTTAAGGGCCTTGGCTATGTGGTCACTGTCCACAAAGGAAAACTAGGACACTGCATCACTCCAGAAAATGAAATGTTTATTAAGGATGGGAATTATTTGACCATATGTAGTTGCTTCTGACTATCTGACTTTTGAGCTGACTATCCTCATCTTGTTTGATAGTCAACAGCCCTCATGTAAGGCTGGATTCCTCTCCTCCTACTGTATATATCTAAAATAGGTCAGAGGAATTTTACCCTAAACATGCCACTTGCTCTTGACTCACGATCAAGGAAGTCCAGCAGAATAAGCAGCAGAAACCCACACTGTAGAGGACTTGTTTGCATGTGTCTTGCTCATATCACCTCTTTGGTGGCTTAGTTTCACTCCTGAATAATTGACATGAAGTTTTTTATTCTCCTTTGAAAAGCAATTTTTATCTCCTGGACGAGAAATACCACAGAAGTTAAATTCTTTTAAGAAATGGTCTTTTCTGTTTTACTAAATGGGCTAAAATGTATTGTATCTAGTTAAAATAAATTTATTTAAATCTAAACTGAATTTCTCACAGGAACGATTTAAATTATGTTCATAAATTGTTAGTCTGGTGACCCTTTTCCCATTTAAACACATTTAAGTTGTTTTTCACAAGTAATCACCATAGCATAAGAAATGAGTAACTCCTGTTGAAATGGAACAAAGTTCACAACCATGTCTGAATTACGGAAATCACAAATGGAAGTTTGACAGCCTTTTAGTCACTTCTGATGTAGAAAGAAAATCCAGGTTTATGTTTCTGCCCTAAACTCTGCAGCTTGTAATGAAAAAGGCTTGTAATGAAAAGGTACCAGGTTTGAGAAGTCTAGTTCATAAAGATAACAGAAAGAAGTTGTCACTCATCCTGCTGGGGACAGGCTTTTATTAGACAAAGACAGTGTCACACCCCCAGGAGACCTCTGCCAGAGAGCCCCAGGAATATTCCTTTAATTTATATTTGAGATGACAGGCTGGTATTTCTGCACCCTGAGCAGAACCACCTGCTTTACCCACACTGGGATCAGTCTCTGCCTCTCTGTGCTCCTCCATCTCCCAGCACTCTTAACTCAACAAAAGTAACTGCATTTGACATCTCTGAGCTCTTCCAAGGAATATCTGAAAAGCCAGTTGATTAAAGTGGCTCTAGAACTTCAGTACAAAGCATTATTTAATCAGCCCCCAAAAGGAAAAATATATAGAGCAAAAGAGGACAGTAGTAAAAAAAAAAAAATCCTGTGTTTGTTTACCTTGTTTAGTCTTTTGTAAAGTTCCCCTGAGTTTACGTAAATAATTTCAGGTTAAAATAGCAGGGTGTCCTGCTTCCAAAACACCCTCTCTACATCATTCTTATGAATTTGCTTGTTATTTTTCACTCAAATCCATCCCAGCCTCTCCTAGGTCAAGAGGACCTTGACACTAATTCCTAAAAATCACACAATTTCATTTCAATTATGGAACAGGTCTGGCCACACAGAGAATCACTACAGAATATTGGGTAAGGTTTATATCTACCCCTGTGGAAACTCTGCAGTAACCTCTCTACAAACAAGCTCTGTGTTTTCTCCTTCCCTGCCGGTTCTCAGCACTGCCTGTGCAGCTGTGGCAATCCAGGACTGGGCCCAAGAGCTTTGGGATTGGTTACTTTGTTCCAGGTGCCTCCTTTATTCCAGCCTCCCTCACAAGTTGCCCTACCTCAATTTACACTTTCAGGAAGTTATGAAACAAGAGTAGTGACATTTCCCAGTTAGAAGAGACATCTTCAAAGCTAGTGCTGGTTTGCTGGAATTTATTTTTCTGGAAAAATCAGATCCTCATTCCCTCCTTTTTTTTTTTTCATCTTTAGAGGACTGCAGCACTGAATAACTTACTACCTGAGCTATAAACAAAGCCCTTGAGCCCAAAGAAAGAAAAGCTAAACTTCTGATAGTCCTAAAAAACACAATGAGAGAACACTACTTAACCTTTAGTTGTGACTGCACCTGGGAAATTCCATCACCTCGGGGCCATTACAGCTGTGCCTATTAGACCTGCTCTCAGCAGGGTTACTCAGGATGGAGGACTAAAACACTGGTGTCAGCTGATAGTTCATCACTTGCAGATGAACAAGTGGGACACTTTTAGATTTCCCAGTGGAGGATAGGCCCTTAAGGCTGCTTTGTGCCTTATCAGGAAGGAAGGGGAACAAAAAGAAAAAAACCTAAAAGCACTTTGCTTTGACATCTACCTTCAGTGATACAGCACTTTACTCCCCAGCAGGAGGCTCAACCTTGTGAAACAGATTGCACTGTAAAAAAATTCAACTGTCACTTGAAAATGCTGAAAAATTAGGCATTAATGCTGTGTTAGAGAAATTATGTATCTCTTTAGCATTGTTTGTACATCAAACTTAAGTTAATCTCATCAGTCAGTTCGCTGAGAAACGAAAATCTGGTTTTGAAATTCTGAAATGGCTTCCTTTGGAGATGGATTTAATGGACCAAAAAGAGAATCCATGTACACACAGCCCTAGAAATCAATATTTAAACTTTTCAAGAGAAAAGAAAGCAATTCTCAGTATTTTCCATTTATGAAAGCAGATCTCGATACTAACACACCAAACACAAGTAATTATTACTCATTTTGGTAATAGGCAGAATGACTTGATTATTTTTTGAACTTTCAAGATGGAAAGGGAAAGGGAAAGGGAAAGGGAAAGGGAAAGGGAAAGGGAAAGGGAAAGGGAAAGGGAAAGGGAAAGGGAAGGGGAAAGGGAAGGAAGTATTTTCAACAAATTAGACCAGACATGAGGTGTGGGAATCATAAAAACAGAAACTTTCATAATGACAATGAGGAGTACTTAATCAACCACTGTATTAATGAAACACACTTCAAAATAATAATTTACATCCAGATGACTACTTTCAGGCTGGTAGATTTCTTCTTAGACACAAATTTGCTCACTTCTTATCTGCCTTCATACTGATGATTTCCCATGTCCTTTTGAATTCTTTATCTGACACTCTAGACATTTTGGAGACTAATTTTTTCTACCAGTCAGATTCCAAATCCTAACTTACGGGGGTTTTTGGGGCCAATTCCTGTTGGTTTCATTTTGCTCTGAGCACCATGGGACTGCTCTGTAACTTAGGCCTCACAGGCATTAAAGTCAGACTCACTCATTCATTATTAAGGGTAAGGATTATATCATGTCCCAAATCTCACAATACCTTTCCCTTAGCTGTTCAGTCAGGCTCACCAGTCAAGAGAATTTTCCTGCACTCAAAACAAGAGCCCTCCCAGCAGATTGCAACACAATGGGCAGATCCTAAAATTCTGCAGCTCTGGCATCTTGTGCTTTGTGGTGAAGAATATCTTCCACTATCATGCTGGAAAACATGTCAATCCCTCCAGAGACAGCAGTGAAAATGAGTAAAGACAAATAATGGAACAAATCCCACAATCAAAACACAAAAGGGGCAAGTGGGGAACTAGATGGACTCCAGACCTTTATCCATAATACTGGGGACTGGTTGGAGGAAATAGAGGAAGGAATTCTTGTGTGTAGCCATCAAAGAATTGGACTTGAGGAAGATGAGAAATTACTTTGTAACATTCAGTACCATTTTCCCCGAAAACAATTAGAACCAGGCTTGCTTTTGCTTTAATAAAAGTAAAATGAGGTTCTTGGTTTGGGTCAGAGAAAGACAGATTAATTCTCCACCCCCAAGGAACCCTTTCCCAGTCTTCTTCATTAAACATTGTTGAGTGGCTCTCCTTATTCTCACCCTTCTCTCTGGAAAAGCCTTCAGTCAAAGAGAAACTTCGAACATGTGAATTTAAACCAGCTTCACATCCTTCCCATCAAAAATAGTTCTGAATGTAAAAAGTTTGGTGATAATTTATAATGTTGAATAGCCTTGAAATATCTGCTTTATGAATGGGTTTTTTTTCTTTTACTTGTTACTCTTTGAAAAATAATAATTTTTAAAACACTGTGAATATATGAATATGAACTTCAGCTGGCACCTTCTTTCTCTCTCAGAAGATGTGACAGCAGGAAGAAGGTGATGGCAGCACCTCTTGTGATGGGACATATGAGGACCTCACTTTGTGTTTTACTGTGCTGGATGTTCTACAAGCCATTGTCAAGCTCCTAAAACCTGCCAACATGAACAAACACTTACTTTGGCCCTTTGGGGATGCTTAGCACTAGTCAAGCAATGGAATATCACAGCACACACCTATTTCACCTCCTCACGGATGCAGTTCATGGGAACTTGGCAGAAAACAAACTTCTTATGCTGTCAGTGTCGATTCATGAAGGGATTACATGAGAGCATGGCCTACCATGTGTTCAGATGGTTTTTGCTTAGAAGCAAATTAACCAGTTGTTAAGTTGGGGAGGAGGGGGTGTTGTTTGTTTTTGTTTTTCTTAAGAACACACAGCTAGCAAAACCAGCCACCTTTTTGCCCCAAACCTCACACTCCTCCAAGCTCTGGCATTGCTTTCCTGTAAAACTGGAGGTGGGCTGGAGGAGTATTTACATCCTAGAATGGAAGTCAAATCAGTGCATCACAGTTATAAGACCTAACACCAGTGAATAAGCTGCAGTAATCTTATAAACCTGTCTTGTGGGCAAACTCTGCTCTGCTTTCAGCAGTCTATTGTGAAAGTACCGAATGTTGGAATTTGGAAACAAACCACAAGACCTGTGCCCTTATTTGCATGTTAATCTCTTCAATGCTTTTCCATGTCACAGCTATTTCACAGCTGGCAGACATCAGTGCCTACCCTGACTTCAAAGTGAAAGTTCAAGGCCTTTGCTTAAGTGTGCATGGGACTCTACCTTAGTGAATCACACTGGTTCTTTCCCCACAGTTAAGTTCTTTGGCTACACAATTTGAAGTACAATGCCAAAAATACACACTGGTTGCAGATCTCTGACAAATCACACCAAATCCTGTCATGGTGAAATAAAACAAATCAAAGGTATTTTTCTCTGAACATGACACAAATAATGTTCAAAGCTCAGAAATGCACATGAAACCACTTTTATTGCTAGCCTTCTGATTACAGGCAAAAAGCAGGAATCTTTTGTTATGTAACCTACTGGAAGAGGCCCAAACATTTGCCTGTTGTTCCTTGAGTAAGGAGGCAATAACTATGGGAGAAATGACAGAGTGCTGTGCTTCCCTTCTGCTCTTTCCCTCAGTTCTTCCTTGCTCTGGGAAACCTGGCCTGGCTGTCTCAAGGGCCCTGGCCTCCCACTCACAGTAGCAGCTCCAGAACCTTAGGTGAGGATGCTGCTGTGCCTTAATAACCTCAGAGGGCAGCAGTCTTCTGTTTTTCAAGTCCCCAGGGTTTCATTAGAGGATCTGCTAAATCAGGCTTGTGTACTCTGTCATTAACTGCAGAATTTAATTACGCTGATTTGCATTTAGGAAAGACTGAAGCTTGCTGAGTTGTTGCTGCTATCGTGCTGTGTTTATATTTTACTCTGTTTTCTGAGGGGTTTTTTTTACAGTGCATAAAGGTCAGGGGGACAAACATTCTCAGTACAAAGCCACTCCTGAAGATGCAGTCACACTGGGGACTTGGGTAAATGCTTACTGGTAAGGGAAGAGACTCAGTAGCAGCACTGGGGTGTACCTATCCCACAGATCAAAACTGCCAACATCAGCTTGGTATAATCAAAAGAAATTATGGGAAGAGCAAGATGATCCATTGAGACTCTGAAATATGCCCATGGGACATACATTTGCAAACTGCTTATTTAAAACATATGAGTTCCCCATACCCATAATGTCATTGAGAAAATGCCTGCTGACTTCAACAAGAGCTCTGCTAAGCTTGACACTTTTGGTAATCACATCTGTGTCCCTGAACTGCTGATCAAGCTTTTTGCTCTCTTTTAACTACATCACCCTGGATGAAGAATTGATAAAAAAACGTCCCAGATTGTTCTCTCACTGTTGGAGTTTCAGTGATCTTGCCTGCAGTATTAATATGGTTTGTTTTCTGAGTATTGACAAAAAGAAGTGATTTCCTTCAGAGTTCTTGCAGAGTGGAGAATAGGAACTGTGCTGCTGTGGCTGAAAGTCTCTTTTCCCATCTTTCAGGGTCTCTACTGCACCAAGTTCCTACTTCAGGTTTCTCTACATCACCACAGGTCTAAGAAGCCCTGTGGAAATCTCCTTGTATATCACCACAGGTCTAAGAAGCCCTGTGGAAATCTCCTTGTATTCTCATTCTAAACACAGCCAAACACAATCACTCTGTGCCAAAAGAAAAAGACTGCAGCTGGTAAGGAAATTAAATTTACTCCAGATCATCCAGTAATGCATTATAACATAAATGATGGAGAGATAACAATCAAGACATGCATAAAAGTGTATCAGAGAGCACTTTAAAAGTTTAAGGCTTTATCTAAAAGAGCAAAACCCCATCTAGCTATCATGTCTTTTTTTCTTTTTGACTGGTGGATGGATTAATAAGAAAAGCAATGTATTAACAGTGCTAATATGACATTTACTCTGTACTATTCATTTATCTCACAAGTCTTTTGAATCACAGTAAATGCTACACCTTCTGCTATTTTTTTAAATGGAAGGCTGTAATTCCAAAACCCAAGACATTTGAGATAGATCACAATTTTTTTTCCAGTGCAAACTGCCCCTTGTGGGGCCTTATTGCCCAAAAATGCAGAGATCCTTCACCAACAATCTTTAATGGGTCTTCTCAAATACTGGAAAAAGGAAAGCTTCCTAGAGAAATCACTCTTGTAATTCTTGCTTTCACACCATCAGAGTTTAAAAGATTGCATATTAGAACACAAAAAGAATTATGCCTCATATTTTTTTCACATTTTAATATATTTTTCATTTTAATTCCTCAACTCAACATGCATCTAAAAGCTCAAACAAAAATCCAGAAAATCTAAATTTTTTCACTATCTTTTCACCCATGCTGAACCCATGCTCATAAATATTCCAATGTTTCCAATTAACAGCATATGAGGTTTACTGCAGAGACTGACAGAAATTTTAACGTATGAAGAATTTGTGGAAATTTTTTCACCCTCTCTGAAATAGCTTTCAAGTACCTGGAATGCATTGCTAAGCACCGTACAGACATGATTCTGTTTACACTATTAGATTTCAATTTACATCACAGAAAAATGCATTTGTGAAGTATTTATATATACAAAGAAGCATAACATTAACTGCACAGTGGAGATGTTATCACTTACAGCCATTGAGTGCCTCAACTACAAATTAGAGGATAATTAATTTAAAATAGTCCTGTACTAAAACACAGAATAGAGCAGTTAAAAGAAAAAGCTGTAATAGTTCCCATGGTAGAATTTTCTTTATAGAAAGAACATGAATGTTACATCAATTTGCTTAACAATGAAAGTTTGAAACAGGTTGTAGAGTGGGGTTTATCTTACACAATAAAGAGCCTTCAGCAAGATCTAGAGGCACAGCTTGGCATTAATCCCAAATTTGTCTCAGCCTCACCTTGAGGTCCTGTTTCACCAGGTCTCTATTGACTGGATTCCAGACACACAAAAGTGAAGCCTGTAGCTCATTTTTTGCAGTCCAAAATTATTTGATACGTCTTTGTGGCAAACACAAGCAGCTGTGGAAGACCCACAGTCCCTGAAGCTGGGAAAGGGCAGGGCTGGACGAGTGCAGCTCCCAGAACTCGCTGCATCACTGCTGTGTAAGACCTGGCTGGCAAACACTCACCCACATGAGCATCCCTGCACAGGACACAGTCCTCAGGGAGTTCCAAGTACAAAACACACGTGCAAGTTGCTCACACACTTAAACATTTACAGGTTCAAAGCCTTGACTTCCACCTAGGCCTCAGATGAGGGAAATTACGGCTGCTCAAGGCCAAGCTGTTTCAATTGCATATTTGACTTTCAAGCAAGCATATTTCTTCTTACAGAATAGACCTTTTTTTTTAATATATGCATATAATGCATTTTTCTTTTCTAAATTTTTCTTTAGACACCTGTGTAGAAACACACAGTGTAGTTGGCAATTAAAATCAAGAGATAACCTTTTACATGGAGAGAATTTCATTCTTCTCAAGCACTTAGGAAGACACACATTTTTGTGATGTCTTTTCCTCCCACCCTGTTTACTGAGATAAAGACATAAATTTATTTAAGGTTTTTAACTTCAGATGTTGGATTTTTTCAGCATATTCAAATATGTCTGTAACCTCAGTCCACACATTTGGGAAAAATGAATGCGTAAAACAGTAGTGAATAATATATATGCATTAAACCAAATTCTTCCTT
Source organism: Hypocryptadius cinnamomeus (assembly GCA_013400635.1). Classification (NCBI taxonomy): domain Eukaryota; kingdom Metazoa; phylum Chordata; class Aves; order Passeriformes; family Zosteropidae; genus Hypocryptadius; species Hypocryptadius cinnamomeus. The sequence goes on from VYZP01076554.1 coordinate 20,853, forward strand.
CTTGAGGTATACTTCATGTTTCCTAAAGCCAAGCTGGCAGAACCCTCATATCTCAGATAATTGTGGTCTTTGCATCTGCTTTCTATTATTCTGCAGGAATTCTGTGACAACAGAATTCAAACAAATTTTTTCTATGCTGCTTCCATAACACTCAAGAGAAACAGTCATTCATACTAGACACATTCAAATGTCTAGGTAAGTTCTTACAGCTATTAAGTTATTTTTAACGTTTCAAAACATTATTTTAAATGTACAATAATTTGTGGCAAACAAAATTATTTAAATTTAATTTGTGGCAAACAAAATTATTTTTCATCTTTAAACTAATAAGAGGACTAGTGGCGGAGGATTTCTTTACAGAGGCAAAGTGTTGAAAGAACCCTAAAAATCATTTTAATCCAATCCCCCTGCCATGGGCAGGGACACTTTCCACTAGACCAAGTTGCTCAGAGCTCCATCCAACCTGTCCTTGAGCACTGCCAGGGATGGGGCATCCAAAGATCCTCTGGGGAACCAGTTCCAGGGCCTCACCATCCCCACAGCAAAGAATTTCTTTGCAATATCCAATCTAAACCTGTGTTTTTCCAGCTTAAATCCATGACCTCTTTTCTCACTACTACATGACTTTGTCAAAAGTCCCTCTCCAGGTGTCACTCAGCCCTGGCACTGGAAGGATCTCTAAGGTCTGCCCAGAGCCTTCTCTTCTCCAATACAAACAATTCCAACTCTCTCAGTCTGTCTTTTCAGGAGTGGTGCTCCAGCCCTCTGAGCATCTGTGGCTTCCTCTGAACTCCCTCCAACAGCTGCACATCTCTCTTGTGCTGAGGATCCAATCAAAACACAATACTCCAGGTGAGGCCTTACAAAATACAGATTGCTGGAAAGCACACCACTGTTTCCCAGGAAACTAAAAAAATGGCTTTAAAATGGCTTTAATAAAAGACAAGCCACTTCAATTAAAAAAAAAAAAAAGAGTTTACAGCCTGCTTCTTCTGCCTGTAATGAAACTGCTATCTGTAAGCTACTTCCTTCAAACAAATCCTTATAGAGCCAGGTCTCAAATTTGCAGAATGATTGTATCATCTAGAATGATATTAATTCTAAAGAAAAATCGGGAGTTCTGAATTATTAAGGAAGAATGTCATTGAAGTTTTCATTGAACATCCATATCCTGAAGCCATATAAATGTCACAAAAAGCCACAGCACTTTGGCTCTGATTCAGGGCAATTCTTTACCAGTCAGTCAAACTACTTCTGTAGTCTTCTTAAAGCTAAGCATGTGCACAGTATTTCCTGCTAAATCAGGCCTCAGATTCCAACTTCACGTTATGAATCTGTGACTATCATGCTTCTAAGCAGAACTGAGGGCCTTAAATTCCACACAAAGTATTTACAGACCTCAACAGAACCTGCTTTGTCTATATGGAGGGAAAACTACAACATGCTAAACTAGGAATTCACAGTACATTTGCTGTTCCATGTCAATTCCCCCATTGAACAGTTGGTGCCCTTGTTCATTGTAAGTTTAAACACTTTCAAAGTATATTATCAAACAGCAAATAAAGGTTTTCTTGATAAAGGCTAAAGAGCTGTTTACCCTAAGATTCTTGGAATGCTACAAGTAAATTTACTTTGTAGATGGACAAGTTACACCACATTAAGAGTCTGCAAAGCTGGCCCCTATGGAATGAAATGCCTTTAATTTAATTTAGCTTTATCCACTTCATAAGTAAAATAAACAAAATTAAATGAAGGCTACTTTAATTCTGAAGGAGAGTTCTGTGTGGCTTAAATAGCCAACTCAAAACTTTTTACCTAATTCATAGAATGATAGAATGGCTTGGGGTGGAAGGGACCTTAAAGATCATCTCGGTCCAACCTTCCTGCTATGTGCAGGGACACTTTGCACTAGACCAGATTGCTCAGACATCATCCAACTTTTCTTTGAACATTTCCAGGGATAGAGAAGCTACAACTTCTCAGATGAACTTTGCTGAAGATCCCCACATAGATGGTCTCTGACAGTGGCCAAACATAAATAAGAAGAGGCAGGTGACCTTGTGTAGGTGTTCCTTCTTGTTTACAACACTCTGATAAGAACAAAGGCAGAGAATAGTAGTGTTGTGTTTTCATTCTGGCTCCTGCATGCCTAATTCTGGCCACATTTTAAGAAGATGCCATTCTCATGGTACTTTTGGAGCAAACCTCTGTACAGTTCTGTGCACACAGGATTCCACTACAAACAAATGAATCAGAGTCAAATGAATCACCTTGTGCTGACTCTCAAGAAGAGGTCTGTGGGATAAACAACCAGGGAGTGGGGCAGGCACTGGCCCAGAGATGTGCTGAGGACAGGCTCAGCTGTCCTCGCTGCCAGCGGCAGGCAGCGCCCAGGACCGAGGACAGAGCCCAGCACCATGGACAGAGCCCAGCACCACAGACAGAGCCCAGAACCACGGACAGAGCCCAGCACCACAGTCAGAGCCCAGAACCACGGACAGTGCCCGGCACCACGGACAGTGCCCAGCACCACGGACAGTGCCCGGCACCACGGACAGCACCCCAGCACCACGGACAGCACCCCAGCACCACGGACAGAGCCCGGCACCGTGGATAGCACTCAGCACCGTGGATAGCACCTGGCACCACAGACAGTGGTCAGCACCAAGGACAGTACCCGGGATCACTGAGAGAGCCCAGAACCATGGACAGCGCTCCGGCACCAGGGACAGCGCCCCAGCACCACGGACAGCGCCCTCTCTCGCACTGTCCGCTCCCTCCCACAGGATTTTAAGCCTTGCCGAAAGCCCATCCAAAGAAATGCCTTTGAATTCAGATTCAGCAGGGAAGGTAGCACAGAACAGGTTGTTCTGAAAGCACAGTGTTCAGGCTGGGCTTTTCCAGGCCACTTGGAGGATTATTCTATTTCCGGAGAACCAGGCATTCAAATCTCATCAAGGCTTTTGGAAAACGTTCGACTAAGCAGCAACTGTTATCCTTTAAAAAGGATGCTCATCCTTCAAAGCTCATCACTCAAAGCTCACTTAAGTAATGAGTTGATTCTGTGATTCCAAATGTCCAAGGCCTGAAGGGAACCACAATTACACTACAGCCTTGAGTTTCTTCCTTTCTTCTGTAAGTAAAGGCTGAGGAGGCATTATTGTAATATTCAACCTGGAGGTAGAAGCACCTTCTTGGTGCACGCTGTTGTCAGTTAAATATACTCAGGATTTGATGGCTTTATTCTTAATTTCTAAAGGCATTGTTTGTGCACGTGTAGTGAATAAAAAATACTATGTCTCCACAAAGGCAGCAAAGCTGCTTTTGTACAGAAGCTGAGTGCTGACATCTTGCTGTAAGTGCTGAGCTGGACTTAAAATGGACAAGAAGAGCAGTAAAAGAGTGCAAAGAATCAGTATTTTTTATAGCATCTGTCATCCAAGGATCTCTAAATGCTTTTTAAGTTACCCCTCAGCAAGCTGAACAATACTCCCATGTGACAGACAAATGTTAAGTTGCCCACTTTACAAATGGCTGAACATGGATACAATGAGGCCCATTAGACAAAATTTGCAGAAATAGAGATTTTTTCACACCAATGTAGCTGCAAAGCCCTGCCACAAATATATTACAAAGGAGTCATATACTTTATTCTTCAAAGCAGGATCAAACTGCATCAGCAGCCAGCTGCAGACTGAACCAAGAGAGCACATCTACCCTTCAGTGTTGGTCCAGAATACCCTCATCTCCAAAAGAGGCAGAACAGATACCCCCTCCACACTTGTCTGACAGGCAAGCAGTCAGTTTTGACATATATGAAAAGAAAAAAGGACATGCTATTGTCATCTCAGATAGATAGAAAATTGAGATCCAGAAAGACACGCTAAGATGAAAAAAATAATAGAAAACCCCATATTGTCTTCTACTACTTTTACTGTCTCACAAAATCAAGACGCAACATTAATTTTGTTCAAGTTTGCAAGTCCATAACAGTAACGCCTGTAGTAGCTGTTTTGGCACAAGTCTTAATACTTCACCTTTAGGCAGGTTTGAAAAATCAATATACTGTGAGTTTCCACTAGAGACAGTAATTAAAAAAAGAAAAAAAAAAAAAACAACAAACAAACCAACACCCAAACCTTCACATGAAGTGATTCTTTTATATAATCTGCCCAATGACTGTCTGAAGTTTAATTGCTCTAACTTTTACCAATGAATAATAGTCACCTGTAAAACAATCTGATTAGAGAGCACAGATTCCATTTGTTATAATTAAAAATCTTGTTCAATGCCTTTCACTTCATTGATAATTTGGTTGGAAAATTCAGAGCCATTTGTGAAAGTGATAATCAGGGTCATTTATAGATCACACCAGCATACTCACAGCCCCATGAGTCTCTGCTGTGCAGTGCTGGGGAAGAAAAAAAATTCTAAAGGAAACAAAAACCTTCTCTGCAACAAAACCATCCTTTACTCTATTTGGGTCAGTCCAGTAATAGCCAGGAACTCTTGTCATCACAATAGTGAAGACTGCAGACAGCATGGCTAGAAATACAAGGTCCTTATGCACTACAACTTTGCGATGAAGTATCAGCTCTGATTTTTAAAAAAAGCCCCATCACCTCAGTCTCAATAGCAGTTGGCATCCAAATTTCATGACAGAGTGTACAGAAATATGCACCTACGCTACCAACAGCTAAATCCAGTGCTTTGCATTCAATATTTATCAATTGCATTTTGCAAAAATATGTACTGAATTGCTCCTGGTCACATTGCTCAGTGAAAAAACCCCAAAAAACAGCAAGAAATAGGAACACCACAGTACAACATCCAAATTCTCTCCTGTTGAAGTTCAAAAGACTGTCTGCCTCTCCCAGCAAAATAAACCTATGACCTACATATACCATAGTACTGTAATGGTACAGAGAGATAAACCATGAGGAGGGCATGACTTTCATCCCGCAGTACATTTGTGATCACAGAAAAGGCCTGAAGAAAGGAGAGTGTGGAAGCTAGATCTTCCATGCTGGGGAGAAAAACAAGGTTAAGACTACAGCTAAAAACTTTGTTACTGATGCTTTCACAGAGTTATGTTAGACAATTATTTAGAAGCACACAGTCCATGTAAGGCGCAACAACACTGCAAGAACTGAAACAGCATTTAAACCACTAATCCTTTGCATATTAGCTCCAAATAATTGAGTGCTATGCTTCAGTCCTTTTCTTCTTTTTTCTTCTACTTCCTTCTGAGGGACCTCACATGACGTATAGCATAAACTTTGAAGAGTGTCCTTTATAAAAAGACAGCAAATCTTCTGGCCAATCTCCAAGCTTTCATGCACAAGTCATTTTTGGGTCAGTTGGTACCATTCTTGTAGATTGCTGATGGCTGCCCTGGGACACTGGGATCTCTCACCACAAACACACACCACACCATTCAGGCAAATCTGCTATGGAATAAGGATTACCCTAAGAGACAGTATTTCTCTAGGAGCTGTTTGTCTAAAGCCAAGACACACATCTCAGCAGATTTAACAAGGCAAACAAGGACAGAATAAACTGTATTTATAAAGAATGAACAGAGTGGGGACTGTGATCAAGGTCAAGTTTAAACATAGTCAGGGCGTGACAGCAGCTCTGATAGATCTATCCAAGCAGGTCTGGGATGATATTAGATTAGTCATAGGAACATGGTGCTCAGAGCAGCTGCCTGACCCAGATTCACTGCCAGTGATTACTTGAAAACAGCATAAAGAGTGCCTTTATGTACTGTGGTTTCACCTTGGGCATCGTTTATCTCCCTGTACTCATCTTAAAAGACACAACTTCATATGATATGCATGGAGAACCAAGATCTAAATGGGTGCTACCAGCATCAGAATGATTACCCCAGATGGGATTTGGATCCATGTAGGCATGTTAGAAAATTTTGTCCATCTGAAGATCTGGAGATCTTAGAATGCTCTGCTTGAAACCAACCCATGGTGCACACCAAGGACTTTAGGGACTTTCGTACTCACTCAGCAATGCAGTCTTGGCAATGAGTGACTTTGAAAGCACGTTTTTAAAGGAATATTCATGGTTGCAATGGAACTATCACATTCTTATTGTAAAAGCTGCAATGACTCTCTGGGGCCTCAACACAAAGGTACGCACACCCATTGCAGATCTCAAACAGCAGCTCTCTTTCTGATGAAGACAGAAACCAGGCACCTCTCAAAAACTTTCCATCCTGTTGGGAGTTCTAGTCTAAATTCTTCTCACTTTATCCCTACCAACAACCTGAAAGGAGTCAAATCAGGCTAGAAACACCATGTGGAATACTAAAGTGGTTGTGAATGCAGATTGTGGTCTTGCATAAGCAAAGGATGAATTAGGAACAGGCTAATAGCACGTATTTAAAATTGCTTTTTTCAGTCAGCTCAATTTACAATATATTTTTAATGGTATTGGCAGGCTGTAGATGGATGGGAAAATTATGTGCTAAAAAGCCAAACCGAGGTGAGAAGAGGAAATTAAATCTCCATTTAGCAGAAAAATTATTTCAATATTTGTTTTCCTTCCAAGGCAAGATGTTGAACCTTCCCAGTAAACAAACCAGTTCCCATGAATCAAACACTCATTTTATTAAAACTGAAATAATTAATTTTCCACATATTATTTATATAACATAAAAGCAAACAACAATCAAGGATTTCATTTCGAAGGGTTTTTTTCAGATATCAGATTTTGACAGAGTACTCTAATTCATCTTTTTCTAAGCACTGCATTATCAAAACCATAATGTTCCTAAATGAGGTTAATGGCAAAAATACAGAAAGAAATATTTGATTTGGAAATTTTATACCAGACTCCATTATCTGCCAGAATTTTCTTATCAACTGAAATATTACCAATTTTTTTATTACAAATACACAGTATATTGTCTAATTCAGTAAAAAAAAATTAGCTTCTGTGCACTATCTGTGACAAATTCTGTTTTTGTTCATACTAAAACCCTGACTCAGCCCCAAACATGGACATGAATAGAAGACATAATCCTCAGTTTTCTATGT
>VYZP01076554.1:28298-55981 GCA_013400635.1 Hypocryptadius cinnamomeus
ACCAGACTCCAGTATCTGCCAGAATTTTCTTATCAACTGAAATATTACCAATTTTTTTATTACAAATACATAGTATATTGTCTAATTCAGTAAAAAAAATGAGCTTCTGTGCACTATCTGTGACAATTTCTGTTTTTGTTCATACTAAAACCCTGACTTAGCCCCAAACATGGACATGAATAGAAGACATTATCCTCAGTTTTCTTTGTAATTTGGTATAAACTTGTTCTACAAGTGTAGCCTAACCAGTATTGTATGTATTTACAGATTCCTATCATCCCTTATTGAACACTGTATATTCAACAGATCAATGACATTTGCATCATTTAATGTAATTCTAATTATAGATAACCACTTACATTTAGCACAATAAGACATAGTTTATGTACTAAACAAATACAGATGGATAATATGGGAGTTTAAATGCCACAGTCAAACTCAGAAAGAAAGTGAATGGAAGGAATTATAACCTTAGCCAACAAATGGGAAAGGAAGGTAAAGCCCAGTGAGAAGCTCCAGGCAGGATGTGGTTCCCACAGAAGGAGGTGGTAGAGCTGCCCTGCAAGGACACAGCTCTCCTGTGTATGGCAGCAGCACGAGATTTGTCCAAGGTCACACAGGAAACTACTATCATATTCCCTCTAAATTCAAATTCATTTTGTGCCAATCCAAGTGTATTCACTGCAGGACACTGCTCCTTCTCAGAACCCATGAGAAGTCTCAGAGACTGCATGAAGGAGATAAACTAAGGATACCACAGTGGCCCCTGCTCAGCACAGAGCATGGCACCTGTTGGCATTTAAACACGGGGTTTCCTTTAAATTTCATTTTTTATGACTAGTTCAAATGCAATGCCTACTGGTTAAATATCTCACCCCCTCAATCCCATGCAAAGGCCCTACAGCTCAACAAATCACAGTTGTCTTGCATATCCTGGAGCCTCCAGTAGTCAGGAAACTTTTAAAGCCATTTGACTCCATGCAGCTTTGGCAGACAAACAAAGTGGGAACAGTGAAATGTTACCACACTCTGCAGTCACAATAAACATCAAGGGCAACATTCACTGTGAGGAGAAAACTACATAGACTATGGGGCTCAAGTGACACATTCACATAAAGGATTTACAGTTCAGATTAGCATGCTGAATTTTGATCAGACACTTTACATTTCATTACCACAGGTTAGTCCTTACTCTCGTTTACAATCATATCTCTAGGTTTACTTTTCTCCCCATGGCAGGACATATTTGCATTAACAACTTCTCAAGTTGCTCCACATCATAGCAATGTGGCACAGGCTTTTCATTCAGATTGCATGACATACACTTCCACTCCAGCACAGCACACACAGAACTCCATAAATATTCTTTTGCTTCTCACCCCAGTCTGTCCTAGCTGTAGTTAATTGTTAATGCCTTTCTTCTCTTCATGAACTTGTTTCTCTAAATAATCACCAATACCATTTTTGCTTCTCCTCACACCTTCAGCATACATTCCTACTGCTTGCAAACAGTGTGTAACAAACAGTGCCATTCTTTAGGACTTTCCCTGATAACAATTCTCTCTGCCTCACACTCCCCTGTCCTCTCACGGATGCGTGCACTCTGTTTCACTGATGCCTCAGATTCTCAAATGGACTTTCTTGCTGATGGTGCTCCGTCTCACCTCGTATCATAAAATGTTTCCCTGCATCTCCTCTTCACCCTTGCTAGTTTTACTTTCATGACTTACAGCATTTACAACCAGCCTTTCCAAAATTAATGTCCTATTTATCCACAGAAATGATATGTCTTGGTTAATCTCCCTTTAGAAGCACTGTCTAAGAATGGAAAAGTAGTAAAGCTGAAATGGGAGTCAATTAATAAAGAATTAAAGGATAGCAGTATAATTAATGTTACTCTATATAGATTTCTGGAAAATAGAACCTGTCAAACAAAGCCAATTTCATTTCTTGATGAAATTACAGATTTGATTGATAAAGGTAATGATGTAGGCATGACAGTCTCAGACATTTGGAAACACACTTGGCTTCATTATTTGAACACATTCCACCACTGGATTTTCACAGCCCCCAACTGCCTGCTCTCATCTTTTCCATTCACATCTTTCAGTGGCACGAGTGCCATTGCATGGCTGGGGAGATGTGACCTTCCCCCATACCCATATCATATGTGACCTACCACAAAGCACAGGTCTTTGTTGTTAGCATTCAGCAAATGACTGATATCTATTTCTGAGCATGTGTGAAATCAGTGTAACAAGCTCCAGTGCAATACCATATGGAAGAAAATGGTATTTATTAGCGAAATTTGAATATGCTGGTTTTATCCACTCACTTATTCTCTCTCACTCAAAGTTCATCCATCACACTGTCAAGTGCACTTGTGTTCAGGTAGTCTGGCTGAGATGATTTGCACATGTCATGGCAGACAAGGGTTATCAGCTATTAGGTTCTCATCACAACACTCAGTTTTTTCTTGACTGGTAATGACAAGTTAGTTTTTTGGCATATCTTTTATGATTTTTTGAGTCAATAGTTGAAAACAGCTGATCCTTTGCTTCCAAATCTTGCCTACTTAGGCATTCCTAATTCTTAGCAAGGTTGCAGGTCAGTAGCTGATTTTGTTTATATGGAGTTTGTCTGAAGAATAAACATTTGTTCAGCTGGTGTAGGTCCCTGTTGGCATAACAGGGAAAGAATTGTCATCACATACACAATGTGCTAGTACCTTGTGGCCCTTTAGTGTCCTTAGAAAGTGAGGCCTTGTGCTGGAGAGATGTCTGTACTGTGACTTTTTTGGCCTTGACAGTACAGCACATTGCTCTGCTTTATTGCTGGGAACAATGTCCTCTATTATCACCATATGTCATTCTTCTCACACTTATTTCACTTTTTCCAGTGTTTACAGAGACATATTTGCGTCTGTATTTCATTCAATATTCGTATTTCTGCTACAAGTCTCCACATGTTTAGTTACATGAGAGGAAAACCAGCTTGCTATGAGAATCTCCAAAAGGAGAAAGCACAAGATACAGAATTCAGCAGAGTGAATGTGCCAGTCTGACACATTTACAAGGCACAAGAGAAATAAATGAATTCACTTTTCAAATAGCAAATGTGTTTACTGGGCTTAGCTTGTGTGATCCTATGGACTCTCCTAGCCTCAAGCAGAATTTCTCCAGCATACACCAATAAAAAGATGTCGTGCTACAGTTACTTTAGACAGCTTAGAACTAGACTTTGTATCTTCCAACCCTGAGTTGCAAGTTCTTGATGTGCTTCAACTGCAACATTCCTTGACACTGGGGCTCTACCCACAAGTGGAGACTGCACGTGTCCCGACTACAAATTTTACTCGCTCTTTATTTCACTCCAGGAACCAGAATTTGAGCATCTGTGTTTCCCACGTGGCAATTCCACCTCCAAGCTGCCTTCCAAGCAATGCTGCTAGCTCCCTGCAAAAGGCACAGTTCACAAAGACAGCCCATTCCAGACCCTTCCCCAGAGAGATGGTGCATCTCTTCTCCTTCCTACTCTGATCTAGCCTTGTCTCAGGTAGCCTTGTAGCCTCAACCCCTGCAGGAAACAAACACACATTCACACATCACAGAACAAAAAAACCTTTCAGGACTGAATCCTGTTCTTCACGCTGAAAAAAAACCATGGAATTTATTTCAATTCCAGTAACAACAAAGCCATTTGGGAACAAAGGATGCATCAGTCACCTCCAGAAAGTGCCTGAGTGGTCACAAGGTGGTTCAAGACAATTCCTTATTCAGCTGGGGCTCTGTTCTTCTCACAGCACCCAAAAATGAATGAGCAGGCAATGAATGTTAGCAGCCATCAATAACTACCTGTTTAGGATGGATTCGAAGATTGAAAGCTTCCCCTTACACAAATGCAAAATGCCCAAAGCCTCCCAATCTTTCCATTGTTCTGCCTTTCTGCAGTCACATCTATTCATAACGTGTCCTCTTCACCACAGCAGGAAGCAGAGAGCTCAGGAGTGCACTACACCCATTTGTCACCATTCTGCAGATTAGTCCACTTTGTCTCAATGTTTAGGCACTGTTAGTATGTAATATTTCACTAGCATATAACTCTTGAAAAGCTCAAGGGATTAGGCTAAAACCAACCAAACAATATATCTGAATGTGAAAATTAAATACTAGGGAACTCTCTAGAAACCAGAAATTCAAACACAATGGAACAGTATAAATGGTGAGAACAGGGGAAACTTTAGAGGAAACCAAAGCAGCCACTCTCTGGAAATACTGAAAAGCTAAATTTTGTGCCACTGAATTGAGGTAAAATGATCATACTCCTCCGCATCTATTTAATATCTCCCTGAAAGCGGGTGCTCTTTCTCCTCATTTCAATCCATCAGAGGACCAGAATAGATAATGTGATGATCAGTGCTACATTTTTACACTTTGGCAAGTTGCTTCCAGACAACTTTTGTGGGGTCAGAATGCCCCCACATTTGGTAAATAATAACTCCCTTTTTCCTACAATAACCCCTTATTTTTCCATAGATGGATTTCTCTGCCTCCATCTCATCTTACTTACTTTATTGAATAGATGAATAGACCACCTTTGACTTCACATAATTTTGCCTTTTCTTGAGAGACTCTTGAGCATCAAGCTCTCTTTTTTTCTCCTGTACTGAATTAGAATTCTTTTGATTCCTTTTTTTTTTTTTTATTGTAGACACAAGCACAATGGATTCTAATATCACAAAGAAACCTGTAAGGACTTTATATTTTATGAAAAATATCTGCAATTTATACGTACAGCCAGCTTCAAATCTTAAACACTCCATATCACATCCAGGTGAGGTTTAAGGACAAACACATGCATAATTCATGAAAGCATAACCATTATTGGTAGCTCTGTAGAATAAATAGTCCTTGGTAGACACTGTGCATTTGAAGGATGCACCACATTCATGCTAGCAATATAGAGCCAAATTTGTATTTATGGCGCACTTGCAATCCATTCAATTCTGTTTCCATTTGAGCACACTGGTGGAATAGAGTGCAGTATTCTGTTTCAGTTACCAGCACAAGATTCACAACTTGAAGCAGAGCTCCTGATAGCCAGAGAGCACAGAATAGCTGATGACTGCACAGAGTCCACCAGGGATCTTGTTATGCCAATCTAATTAACCTGGAAAATGCTCAGCTAGCACCACGCTCTGGGCTCACACACAGATGGAAAATGGGCTGTTCAACTATTGTGTGTGCAAGGCAGGCTTCTCATAACTCCCAAGTCAGCAGAAACATTTAAGCATATGCTTACCATTAATGTTAAACAGGTGCTTAAGTAGGCTGCTGAACAGGGAACATAACAAGGAGCACGCCTCTGGAGGACGCGATTTTTGCTTTAATTGCTGTTGCATATGATTTATTTGCTACCTTTAGACATTACAACAGTCTCCTTTCCCTACCAAGACTGAAATTCTGTTAAAATTTGAGTAGGAAAATAGTGAGAAATACTCTCTTCATAAAAAAAATGCAAAAAAAACAAAAAACAAATCAAGCCATATCTATAAAACCCAAGATACTAGAACAGAGAGGATCAAATTTTAATTTGAAACTTTCTAGAATCTTTTATAGATTTTGATTCCTAATGGCCAAATCCAACAAAAATGGACCATCCTTAATGATGTTTTTAACACATTACAAATGTAGATGTACACAGTTAATGCAAATGAAATAAAATGCACACAGAATAACTCAGAAAATATAACATGAACTTCTCTTCCCTAAGAAAAACTCTAAATAGTGAGATGAGAAAGGCTCAGTCATACTGTTATGAACTACAATTAATTTCTGATACCCACAGCATTTTATACATCCTTCATGTAGACCACAGATCCAGTTTTTAACAGAGTCAATAAACTCAGAGCTCATGAATAGTCATACTCCTGCATTACAATCACTTGCTTTACAGACTAGATCTTTCTAAGTGGTACTTTCAGCCCCCTCACAGCCGGATGAGAAGGCATTATTATGAGCATTTTTTTTTATATCCTTATAATTAGGGGCTAGAAAAAAGCAATACAAGCTTATTTCTAGGTTACTTTGGTTGTATCATAGGCTGCAGAAAATTACTCAGTATTTACAGAAAACATGCCAAGCTATAATTTCAATTTTTCTTCACGTTTTTAATAACGTCAGTCCCAAATGATAAACAAATAAAAATGTTTCATTTTCAGCATGTTTTCTGGTTTAACATCATCACTGAAAACAAATATAAGCAGAAGTGCAGGCACGCAGCATGCTCTGGGGAACAGCTGAAGGAGCAGCTCATGGGGCTGTACATGGAGGACAACTTATAAAATGAGATGAAGTAAAATATACAGAGTGCCTGTCTTAACCACCTCACTCTGCTTTTCTTCTGTTTGCTCTCTTACCATGCAGTTCACCCACTTAATTTTTTTCTTGTCAACAGCAGTATATTTCACTGTTGTTACCTTTTAAAAATTACTGAAAATCCCTGGTGACACAGAACATGGCTGGGTTATGTGTTGAGACTCAGATCTGAAAGCACCTGAGCCTCAGAAAAAAGTCTTACTCATTTCAGCAGGAGTAGTAAACCCATTAAGTTTGGCAAAAGTTTTGCTTGAGTAAGTGCTGAATAATGACTACAGAATGAGGCTATGCAATATGTGACTGGAATTCATGCCAAGTCTGTCTACACATGCCTGAGTTGACAAAATCTCCTGGCCAGTATTCCCTGTAACTTGAGAGGGATTTTCCCCAGCATTGACCAGTCTGTTTACTATGCTGTGCTTGACCTGGGCTTGCAATGCTCACCACTGCAGCTCATCCCACTGTCTTGAATTGTTTGTTTTCTCATACTTGCTTTGACTGGACATATGTGTGCAACTCCGGATAACCCCTTAAATCATCATTCCATAGTAATTAGGGATGAGATGGTGGGAATATTTCATAGAAACAGAGACACACTATGAAAAAGGCCTTCTCACAAACAAAATGCTGAACCAGGTGCTGGAGATGCACAGAGTTTGCAACTCTATCGTGCCTTGCAAGTGTACAACTTGGGAACCACCAATTTACAATTGAGGGTTGGACTCAGATCCAGTTACACACATAATACTTCTCCCCCTGATCAAGATATGACAGGCAATTCCACTGCTTCTGCTCCCACTCTTCACCTCTGTAGTGATGAAGAGGATATTGCTGGGCATACTGAACCCACAGGGAAAATGTGCTCAGAAATCACCAGCAAGGCACACACTTCTTCCCCGAGCACAGCATAAGAATTACAACACAGGTGCTCCAGGAACTGCCAAGACCTCACCAATATCTCCACAGATGCACAAAGCCAGTTTTTGCAAAAGCAGAATTTAGACATAATCTTGATAATCTGCTCCAAGGGCAAGAGGACACTGCAAAAGCAAACTTTGCATGCTACAATGCAAGCTCTGTTCATAGTGTCCTTAGGAGGATAGAAAATCTATGCAATCTACAGGTGAATGCATGCTATAGCTGGGTCCCAGCTCTCTGTGTATTGCAAGCATTCAGGCTCTAATAGTTTAGATTTATTTTTAAAATTGCATTCTCAACTGCAGCCTTTTCAAAAGGACTGAGTACTATGGGAACTTGCTAAACGCAATGCTCCATTGGGAAGGAATGCCAAGCTTACTAAGTGACAGCATTATGCATTAGTGGATTACATGAGATTTAGAGTACATAAAACAATTTAATAAATGGGCTTTGCTTGTTAATCTCACGTGAGTCACTGTGTAGTACAATACTGTACAGACAGCACACATGCAAACACAGGCCTAGAAGAATAAATCCTCCTATTGCACTTGTGATGACATTAAATCATTTGGATTATATAATTTTAAAGCCAAGGGTGCATTATAATGTTCTAGGACAGTGCAGTTCATATAAACTGCGGACCAAGAGATTTCTGCTACAGGATGGCATCTTGCTGAGATGGAGCTCCTCTCCTGCTACAGCTGGGCTGTGCTGCTGGGAGACTGGATCTGCTTCTGCACAAGCTTGCAGAAGAGCAAAGCTCCAAATGAGGAGCTCATCTATCTTCACACGCTACTGCAGATGTAGTTGACAAACCCTGGGCAGACATGCAGAGTAGTTTTTGTCTGATGTAACAGAGGAGGCTGGAAAGGGTTCTTAGTTTCACTGAGGATGCTCTGGAATATCTATGACTATGTTTAAGCAACAGACAGACTCATCACTTAGATATGTGCAGGGTAGATGTTTATGGTTCAGCTTGTACCCTATAACTCCTTGAGTCAATGGAGAGAAGTTGGCATTTCAGAGTGCAGGTACTCTGGCCCATTTTACAATCTATATGAAGATGGGATGAATCATGGCCCAGACTCCACTGAGTAATTTGCAGAAGGAGCCCAGGCTGACTAACTTAGATATAAATGTCTATACTGAAGAAGCCAGTGTTTAGTCAGAGGAATTCTATGCCCATCTTGTTCTAATGAAGAATTACCACACTCCCATGGAGACTATTCCAGCAGTTCATCACCTTCACTGTAAAAACCAAGCACTTTATCTTCTAGTTTAGAATGCTTTAACTCCAACTTCCAGCTTCCAATCTTGTTTTGTCTTTGTCAGCTGTGTTAAAGACCCTGTTGGTACTAAGGGTTGTGTACAAACCAGAAGTGTTCCTGGGGCATGATGCTCTATTGCCTTCCCTTTACATAATCAGGCCAATACTGAGAGTGCAAAGCTCTGCCACGAAATGAGACCTCTGATAAATGCAAGAGTGACACTTGAAACATGCTGTGTAGTATCTGCTGGCAGTTGAAAGACTCATTCCACAGTGCAGAAAGAGAAGCTCTCCTCATCAAATAAAGCCTCAGGCCATCAACATCTACAAAACTTGCATTTTAGGTATTTATCTTAACAAGCAAATCCAGACTTCATTAATGAATAAATGTAACCTCTCAAATACAAATGCTGTCTTCCCAGCTGCACAGACAGCTCTGTGGCTCTGTTGCTGCTCAGGGCTCTACAGCCACCTACTCAGCTGTCATTCACTAAAATCATAACAGTCCCTTCAACTTCTCCTCTTTTACTCTTTGGGAAAGCAGTGAAGAGATTCAGAAAGAGAGGGGATAGACTGTCCTGTGAAAAGTCAGACAACTCAGAGGAGGAAGGGAGAAATTAACACAAAGTGCACCATTTTCTTTGCATAAGAGAAACCAGAGAAGCTGCTGAGGAGCACTGAAGAAAACGATGCAGGCGTGAGGAGCAGCATCAGATTCAAGATTTTGAACCCTTCTGACAGTGAAAATTAGAGTTAGACCACATGCCCTCCTCCAATCTCACAGTGCTAAATAAAGAGCCAGCAATGTGTAGTGCTTCCCACAGCTCCCAAAGTTATTCTGAGACAGCCTGGCACCTTGTATTTCTCATAGATCCTACAGTTTAATGGATCCCTTATAATTCCAGGCTTTGAACTTCTCTATCTCCTAAATAAGGATGTATCTAAAAGGACACTACATTATATGGAAAATATTAGGATCCTACAAAGCTTGTGGAGCCCTCTGCCATCCCACCTTAAATGTAAAAGACTCCTGATTTCCACCAACTAGCAACCTGATATTGGAGCAGTTTCAGCATATCTTACAGCTTTCCCACAATGCAGCAATTCCAGCACCTCCTATGGATTGTACACCTGCTGCACATAACAAAAGGGAACCCTTGCTTCCCTTTATGCCTGACCCAGAAATGATACCAGAATGTCACAGTCCTCAAAACATAACTTGAGTTTCACTAAGCAGCTGCAGTCCCAAAGATTTTTTTTTTTTTTTGCTGCAATTCTTGCTGTAGTATCAGCAATTGAATTCCTGCCTGGCTTTAAACTTCAGCTGAACTCATGATAGCTCACCTGGGAACTGCTACCACAGTTCCCTTGCCTTTGGTTTGGGAGCTCCCTGTGTTTCAGCCAAGGTAGCAGACAACTAAGGAATAGTACACAAAATCTGGATTGCATCTGGCTTCTAAGTCAAGCTGAATATAAGACATAGGGAAGGCTAAAGTAGCAGGGAGCTGCACTGCATCACAAACTCCACCACTTCAGTGTGAGAGTTTCAAAAAAAATTAATCTTTACCTGGCTTCTTTAGCCCTTGTTAGGAAAACTGCATTTTTGGCTGAGAAGAATTTCACCCTGTTTCAGTGCCATGTGATTGAACACTGCAAGAAACAAACCTGCAGGTAAATTATGGCAAATAAGGGAAATCGTAGTGGAACACCAAGGTCTTATATATTTTAGTAAGAATTTATTGCTCCTGAGAGGCATCAGAGTTGTGTTTCTCCAGGAAGAGCAGGAGCACTCCTGGGATGACAGAGCAGCTTAGTCTTCATGTCAATTGTACCCTTGTGGTCTCTGAGGCCTCAGAGGTGCTAGCAGACTTCTGAGGAGATAACAGTTGCCACTGTGCTTATTTTATTTGGGTTTTTTTTATATGTACATCAAAACTGCAGCTAGCAGAGTTGGAATTTAAATGGTCAAACTGAAAATCTAAATCTCCAGACTCTCCTTCAACTCCTCTCATTGAACCTGAACTGTCTCTTTTGCCCTATTCATAGATTTTTTCATCAGAGTAAAGCAGAAACATGACACATCCACCATGGCTCCTCTTGGCAGTTTCCAAACAATTGAGCAACTACAGGTTAGACTGAAATTCAGAAAGCGAGTTTCACAGCAATATCCTTCTAACACAAATAGATAGAACACTGCTTCCACTGACCACTAAGTGTGCCAAAGTAACAGCCTGCTCACACACAGCACATTCATTTGCCTTCAAGACCCCTCTGTAGCCCTCCAAACCCATTGTTCCCACTCACCTAATTGTCTACAACCAAAGGTAGCAGCTCCTTTTTACCCTTGTTGCAATTGTACCCCTAACAAATTGGGATTTTCATGAGTGCATGTAAGAGAAGCATCTGATGCTACAGAAAAGGCCCTCTTCCAAACAGCTCTTTTGGATACATCTGTTTGCAAATCCATAAAAAAAAAAAACAACAAACAAAAAGCCTGTGTACATGATAGATCAGACCCTGGGGAGACACGGGGAAGTGTAGAATAAAACATGTAGTTGGCATTATTGTCCTTGACCTGACAACTGGACGTGTAAGGAAGCAGTCTGGAATATTTTAATGAAATAATTTATATAGCTGTACCTAAAGCTAGGATAAAATGCAAGTGCATTAAATTTACTTCCAAAAGTGATAAACATTTATCTCCATACCATATTGTTGCACATTAACTTCAAATACACTGTGAAAAACTCAAGGGTATGTCAGTTCTTACTAGGAGAAACCACTGTGTATTAATCACTCCCTACAGCTTTTATGTAGAATTAAGAGAAATCCCACTGTAAGAGCCTGAGCTATTTCTGTAAGTTGCATTCCCCTGGCTCAAATGATGAATGGGAAATACAGCAGTAAAATAAAAATAGGCACCTTTCCAGGTAAATGCTGTTGTTTAAAAAAAAAACAACAAAACCAAACAAAGCCCTGGTAAAATACTGCCACAAGGATAAAAACATATATCTCAGTGTCACAAGAATGGCTTCATTTTTTGCTGGTCTAATTAGGTAATAAAGAAATCACAGGTGTAGTGACTCCATGAGCTATTACCACACTTAAAAAGGGTCCACTGCATGGCCAGGGACCAGTGTGTCAGTATTATCACCTGCTGTCACATCATTTTAGGAATGAAATAGCTCAATTTAACAAAGATTTTTAAAGAGAAAAGAAATCAATACATAGTTAGAAGCTTGTCAGGATTCTAAGCAACAGCAAAAGTGCCAGAAAACAAACAAACAAAAAAAAGTCATGGTGGGCTTTGAATTTTCAATGACTCTCAATTCTGCTGAGGCACTAACTGCAGGGCACACTGTAATGCACCTTCTGGGATTCCACACACCCTGACCCTGTATCCTCAATCACTGCCAGATACACGAGGCAGGACATCCACAGCATAGGATTTGACATAAGTAGTTCAGGATTCTAATTCTAATTGTAGCAAAAGTGATACAAAAGCAAAAATACTATTTTTTAAACAACAGCTCAAGGAAAAGGAGAAAGTACTAGGCTTAACTTGTTGGAACTTCCATCCAAAACCTACCTCAGTTTTCAGAATGAGGTCTGCTAAATACTATCTTGCAGAAATATAAAATCTGTTCAAGTATCTTAGAGCTCAAATATTCGCCTAAACTTAATTCTTACTTAAACTACAGATCCAGCTTCAACCACAGACCAGGCTAACACAGAAACCAGGTGTGTGTGGTTGTGGTGACCCATAAAAACAGACATCATCTAAATAAACCACCTGTCTCCCCCACCAAAATCAAACATGAACAGTTTGCCTGTCTTTAAATTTGATGTCCAGTGTCTCAAAAATGAGGTCTCCAAAGAAAAACCTTGCATTTAAGTCCAGGGAGGCTGCCCCAAGTGACAGAAGTAACTGTGACTTAGCAGCCTGAGGGGGCCAGATCCTGCTCCTGTCTGAGTCAGAGGCAAAAACTCTTGTCTGTGGCTGAAGGCTGGAGTTGTGGGCAGCCCCTGCTACCCAGCCCTGTTGCAGATCAATCTCCCAGCCTTTGCTCATCCTGCAGAGCTGTGGATGTGTGGATCCATTTTGCCACGCTCAGAAGCACCAGGCAGAAATCCCAGCAGAAGCTCCAGCCTTGTGCTGAGTGGCAGTGGGGGAATCCCTGCCTGCTCCTCATTCCCTGACTTCAGAGACCAGCAAGTAAAAGAGTAATTTATTAATTCTGTGATTTTACACATCCTGTGTATGTGAATTAGGCTCACCCTGTACTTGAATCAAACAATGTCATCTCAGCTGGTTGATTATTTTTTCCTCCTGATAGAGAACATCCTAACCAAAGGCTATAATGACCACTAGGATGAGTAGCTTAAGCAGATAATAGTTTAAATTTTTCCATGTTAAAAAAAGTTCCAGCACTAGATATTTCCCAGGCTTTTAAACAGAACAATAAAAGGAGCACTCTGCAACCACACAGTCTGTGCAATTCCCTTGGAAAAGAATGTTTGTAGAAGTTCCTGTTCAGTTCCCTTACTTGAATTCACAGGTCACATAGCATTGCACCTTCCTCTTAAACACTACTGCTGGAAAAAGCAATATTACTGGAGTTGGAAAAGGAGGCACTTCCTTAAAAAACCAGCAAAGCATTTTACTACAGAACTTGAATAAAGGATGGTGAATACTTTGGCTGCTTCTTGAACACATCAACAGAAAGCATGAGAGAAACAGATACTACCTTTGTATTAAATATTAGCATTTCCCCTCACAGGGGAGGCAAAACACAGGCAGGAGCGCTCTGCCTGAGCAGAGAGGGGACAGGAGACCAACAGGTACCCTTTACAAGCTTCAGGTTATATGAAATGAGTTGGATTTCAGGCGAAGCGCCCTGAAGCCTCTCCCAGCCTGCGGTGCACCCCCGCCCCACCGCAGCGAGCTCCTCCCGGCTGCGGAGCCGCCGCATGCGGGGCCCCGCACACCCCCAGCCCCGCCGCCCCCAGCGGGTCAAGCCAGCAGGCAAAACACACCAATATATTTCCATCAGCACAAGATGGCAACCAGCACTTCTTCCGGCAGAGCAGCTGGATGCTTTTATTTTTTTCCTTAAGGGAGGAGGGGGATTATTGAAAAGGCATCCTGAGTAGGTTTTTTTTTTTCCCTTTTTTTTTTTTTTTTTACGTGGGATGAAGACAAATGTTTCTAGTAGTAATGCCGGGGGAAAGGCGAGGCAGCCCGCACAGCCCCCAGCTCACGCACACACATCGTGGTCATCAACTTGGCGAAGTTGGCCGTGCCGGGGCGCGGAGCCCCAGCGAGCCCCGCGCCCCCCGCCCGCGCTGCGCCCCACTCCCCCGGCAAAGGGGGACGCCCCAGCAGCCCCAAATCCCCCGCGACCCCCTTCAGCAGGGGGACACACCACGCAGGGCAACGACAGCAAGCAAAGCCCCCTCTCCTTTCTCCCCGGGCAGCCCAGCCCCAGCAGCTCCGCACCGACCGCGGGGTCTGGCAGCGCCGAGCCGAGCAGGGAGCCCCGACACTTACTCGCAGTCACTGGAGGCGCCAGCAGCAGCCACTTACCAGCATGTTTCCTTGCATTTTAGCCGTTTGAAACATTGCCTTTTCCTTCATTGTTGCCGAGTGTGTGCGTGCGTGAGCTGTTCCCCGAGAGTTACTTAATCCAGCGGCTGGATCACTTTAGTGAAGAGCTGGCGTGCACTTGCGATGGCTCTTTTTGGTGTGGAGTGGAGGGGACTACGAGCAGCGGAGGGGGAGGGTGCCTGCTTGCTATCTTTTCCTTCCCCACCCTTTTCAAGATATATTTTTCCTTTTGACCGAAATAAAGCACCCCTGTCAGAGGAGAGGCGAGGCGGGAGCAGCGGGGGCACCCAGCTCTGTCACCACCCGGATCCAGGTTTTGCCCTGCGGGAGCCGGCGGGGCGGGGTGGGCAGGAGGGAGCCGCACACACGCCCCCCGCCCCGGCCATGCCCGGCCGCCGCCCCGGGCCCGGGCGGTCCCGCCGAGCCGAGCCCACCCCGCAGACCAGTTGCAGAAAAAGGGAGGGTGGGCAGGCAATAAATAAAAAAGAGGGGAGCTGGAGCAGGCGGAGGGGCAGTCGCCCCCTCCGCTGGCCGTGCCCGGCTCGCCGCTCTCCCGGGGGGGTTACACACGCTTTTACAACAGGAGCCGGGGAGGGTGTGGGGAGAGGAGCCGCCTCTCCGGCGTTAACTGTTCACCGGCTGAGCCGCCACGGCCCCGGCCAGGCCACGGCTGGTGCAGGGAGGGTGGGGAATAGCACGGCGCTGCCGCGGGGAGCGGGGGATGCTCGGCGCGTTTCCATGGCTGCGCCCCGGCCCGCCCGCAGCCCCGGCCCCGCAGCCCCCGGACCCTCCGCTGCCAGCCCGCAGGACGCGCGGGGCGCTGTCGGGGGATGGGGAGCTGCCAGGCACTTGTCCCAACGCCAGGGTTTGGGATCCGAGGCGAGCCCTCCCCACGCCGCAGGAGCGGGCAGGGGGATGCCGGAGCTCGGTTCCCGCACGGGAAAATGCAACGCCAAGGGCATTGCCCGCGCCGGGCTGCAGATGAACCCGGCCGTGGCCTCTGTGCCTTTCCAGCGGTGCCCACACCTGTGAGAGGTTTCCCTTGGCTGTCACTGCAGTCCCTCAGCTGCGCTGCCCCACAGGTGGCAGACGGTGCTATCCTGCTGCCCTTGTGAGAACGTGGACCCTGCTCGCCTTGGTGCAGCTTTCCAGGGACAGAGCCTTGCCACACAGCCCAGAGGTTTACACCTCAGCTTGCACACACTAAAATAACCCTGGTGAAGTGTGGTGTCTCTTGTCTCTCCCTGATGCACCAGAAGTAATTACATTTCAGGAGAATTAGGTGCCCATTGATTTCACAGGAATGGCAATTCTTTGCATGTTGCTCACTCAAAAGGAGAGAAGAAACTGAGAAGTTATTTGCTTAATATCTGAGAAGGGAAACCAAGAAGAAAAAGCATGAACTCTTCTTATCATCCGAGGTTTAACCAAGCCAATGGCTAAACCAAAAGTTCTTTCTTTCTTTCTTTTTTTCCAGGGAGGGAGCTGCAGACATGTCCATGCATTCTTATTTTATGCCCATCTGTAGCACTTTGAACTCTGCTCCTTCACAGTTTGCAGCATGTTCGTAGGCAATGGGTGCTCACTAGAAATAGGACACAACCTGTGCAATCTCAGTGTTGCTCACACTCTAGTTTTCTTCAAGCCACCCAGCTGTTGAAAGATATCTAAACACAAAAATCTCACCCAAGGCATTAAGCAGGTATCTCAGAATTGGTGGTAATGGGAGAAGTGAGGCTCCAGGACACTTGTGGGAAGTGCCAATGGCAGGTGATGCTGGTACCTTTGAGGATTACCTGTGAGAGCTTTTGTTTTACAAAAATGCCACCCCTCACTTGAAGATCTTGACTACTCTCTCCCTTGTCTTTATTTGGGAATGGCTTATACCTTATACAAGATGCATTTTGAGCAGGAAGTTCTTCATTATGTTCCCAAAACTCTGGTCTCGATTTCTTTAATTTTGGTGTTTTATCAGGCAGATCCTCTTCCATCTCAGTTTTTACCCTTAGGTGTTTTAATTACATACAAATGCAAAATATATCTGTGCTTGACTGTTAATAGTCCCACTTGCCTCCTGCATGACTTCATACATCAATAGAAATACTTACCATACATTGAACTCTGGCAGTAGTGGGGTTTTGGATATTTTTACCTCAGATTTGTCATAATGCAGTTGCAGTGTTTATCTCTTATTTTCATTTCATATTTAATTTATGCACTATTGGCATAAAAGTAGCAATTATCTTGATTAAAACAGCTTTGTTTAAAGTTGAGATTACTGGCAAAATGCTTAGTTTACCACTGACAATATCGAGGGCTTTTTCTTTTATTAAACATCTACCAGGGTCCATTTGGCTGGAATTTGTACATTAGTGTGTTTCCACTTCTGCCATTGAAGGCTGACCCTATAATCCCCAGATTTCCAGAAGCAGAAAACAAAAATGTTTTTAGATGTGGTGCAAAATGACACTGATGATGTGGAAAAATGCCAAACACCTTACGAGAGAGAATTCTTGTTTACAGCTTTTAATTCTTATTTTCTGACTCATTTGACACTTTGAGAAAAAACATAGTGAAAACTCTGATAAGTTTTATGACCAGAGTCCACCACTGGAGATTTCCAAAGCTGAGTGGATAGAGTCCTGGTAATCCTGGTCTGATATGAGAGGTCACCTTGTTCTGAGCAGAAGGTTGGGCTGGAGACTTCCTGAGGCCTCTTCCAGCCTGAAGGATCACAGTACCCCAGACAGAGTGACCCTTTTGGTTACAAATCAAAACAGCTCTTTAGCAAGTGACTTTGCTGTTGTTTTCTATGATTCCAAAACTGCATCCCTTGTGTTCCCAGAGAGTTCAGGTTATGATGATCATGACCTTGGCTGGTAATTTTCACTCCTAAACTGTACTTGGCTGATGGAACAGCCAAGACTTGGTCTCAGATCTAGAAGTGTGAGACTAGAATGTGCTGCAGATTTCTACCTCAGGCTGTGGCCAGGTGATTCTGTTGCAAACAGGCAATGACATTGCCCTTTAGATTTGGGACTTTTAGGGCAGCTACAAGCAATACCACCACATAACTCCCTCAAGTGCATTAATCTGACTGGACTCCCAATCATCCACCATTCAGACATTTTTTGAGCTTTTCTTCTTGATGGATGTTCTCCATGTCATTTTAATGGAAATTTGCTGGAGCTGCAACAAACACTCTCACTGAACAAGGAATCAAGTTTTTTATGATTAGTAAGTGACATGGCGAATGCAGAAAGATGATCTGACATTTCTTCTGCATTTTTGTAAGGAACATATTTTTTTGCTTCCTTTGAATGATGTGGAAGGACAGACAATCACCCTGGGACTCAATAAAGTAGTAGGATTTAAGTAGCTAAAAAGCCTCCGTATTTAAGACCAGAGATCTAGCCCAGAAAACCTCAATAAAACATGAAAAAATTCCTTCATCATATCAGGCTTTTTCTCAGAGGGAAAATGTGAAAATTCATTACTTTTGCATTCCTTGGTTTAGTCTCAGTGCACCTCCTTTGCCAGTAGATTTACTTTTGATATGAATGTGGGAAGGTTTGGCCCAGACTCAGCTGCATCTTAGCAGCAAGGTCTGAAGTGAAACCCCTATACAAAAAGGGGTTTTTTTTCAATCTGTCCATTTGTATCTAAGGTGTATAACAGGAGGAAAACCCTGGGAAATCAGAAAGTTTTCATTTTAAATCTGATCTAGAGACAGCCTCTATACCTCAGGTACTATGACAACACCAACACGGCATCTTCATCCACCAACATTTTTATAGGTCATTTTGAGAAAATGTGCTTTTCTTACATCTCTCACAGAATGAGATCTAGGAGAAAAAATAAAGCCTCATAGATATTCTATTCTTTGTGGGTTTCAGTACTCTGAGGCTGACTTTCTTTATCTGAGAAGGAACACAGGCTACAATGCTTACATCCTATTCACAATACTTTATTTAAAGCCACGTTGATAAGAGACTGGGAGAATTTATTTTATCAAATAAAACCCATTCAATGCATTTGATGCTGGCTCTCCTGACTCTCTAAACAAGCCTAGGAACAGTCCTTCTGAATAGAAGGAAAGAATTAATTTCACAAAGTATTAGCAGGCTGCAGAGCACAGACATTCTTTTTTTCAATATTTTGAAAGAAAAATCTTTTAAGGATGTAAGACCACAGACAAATGCAACAGCTGTTGTACTAAGAGGCAGTTTTAAGAGCATCAGGATTTCACTTCCTTTCCTTAATTTAAGGTTACTTTTTACTGTCTCCACTAAAAGTATTAGTGTTTTCAAAATGCAACAAATGGTTTTTTCTTCTCAGTCAGACCCTTTTGTGAGGATCCTGTCTTCTACCTGTCAGCTTGATGCCACAAGCCTATGCCCAGGCTTCTGTCCAAACCCAGTTTCAAGACTGTGTTCTCTAAGATTAGGCTAAGCCATATTACTCTTTTGCTCTGAGTTCTCCCCAACCTCTGCATTCCACCAGACCCAGGTCCCCAGCAGGTCCCCAGTTTTGTCATGTGATTCACATCTTCTTCCCTTCACTGGTCTCACAGTCTGAGCTGAGCAAGGTGGGGATCTTAGCTTGGCTGATCTGCACTTTCTGTAAAGCATCCATGAAATCTGGTGACTTCCAGTAGAAATGCTGAGGGGGAACCCATCCCAAATGCTTGAAATCAGACATCACTCAGAATGGAAGGAGCTCAGGAAGTTTCTACCCAAACCTCCTGCTGAATTAGTGTCAGCTCTGAGGTCAGACCAGGTTGCTCAGGGCTTTGCCATATCCTGAAGCCCTGCAGGAACTGGGACTGCACAGCCTCACTAGGCAACCTGTTCTAAAGGCTGACTGCTCTCACAGGGATAAAGATTTTCCCTATATTCTGTCTGAACTCTTCTTGTTTCATCTTGTGGCTGTTGCTTCTCATCCTCCTGACACATTCCTCACTGTGAAGAGCTTGGTTCCATTTTCTCAAAAACTTCCCCAAAAAAATTGGAAAGCTGCCAGGTCCCCCCAAACCCATCTCTTCCCCAGGCTGAGCCAGTCCACCTCCCTCAGCCCCTCTGCAAGGGCTAAATGTTCCAATCCCTGACCATCCTGGGGGTTTTCTGCTGAACTTACTCCAATTTATATCAGTCGTGCAGTGAGGCCCCGAAACAGAACTACAGATGTGGTCTAATGAGTGCCAAGAAGAGGAGACAACAGCTGAGGCAAAGATTATCTCTAGTACTTGCTTTGTTATTAAATTATAATATTCAAGAGGAACAGAATTGGTGGGATCCCAAATGAAATGGTTGAGTGTTACACTGTGCAATCCTAAATAAGTCAAAAACAGCGTTAGTAGTAATAAACATATTCCATAAGAGTATTTAGTAATGCAACACTGAAAAAAAAACCTCAGAGAATAACAGCAAGGAATAAGCTTTTCTTCCTAAGTGGATCAATTTTGAGAATTTCATTGCTCAAGTTAAGCTACATGTCTCTTCTGAAAAATCTTCTCTCCTAATATCCTAAAACTTTGCCCAAGTATTTACAGCTTCTAGACTTGACTTCCAAGGAAGTCTTGGCTTGTCTTCCAGAGAAGAAATTGGAGGGAAAGATAAAGTAAGTACACAGTTAAATAAACTTAAAATTTACTTCTGAGGATCACTAATTCTTCAAGAGATTAGAATAATGACAGAGCAGCTGCTGTTGAAAAGTTAATATTTGCTAGCTCTTACTGCATGAGGGTCCTTAAGCCATCTTTGTTAACATAAATGGAAGACTCTGAAAAAAAGGAGATTATTTTATCTCAGACAGCATTCTCTGTTTACTGAGGGAAAAGTAGACATGATACAAACCTCTGAATTTTAGAATTATATATATTTTGATTTTTTTTTTTTTAAATTCTTAGATTTTGTTGGGTTACTACCAACCTGTTCTCCACCTTATTTTTTTAACAGCATGTCCATTCACTTCTCATCCCTTCCAGTTTAATGTTGGACTTTAAAACTTCTCATGTTCAGGGAGTTTGCAATGGAACAGCTGAATACTGTTGTCTTTGAGAAAAGACTGATATGTTCCTGTTACACCAACAGGAGTGTATTTTCCCAAGGGTATAATTGGACAGTTTATTCTTCCTTTACCGATTTCCCAGGGGAAACAGCGGGAAGCTCAACACATCAAGTGTCTCCTGACACTACTGAGACACTAAATACTCACACGTGTGCTTTGACATTTAGTTCTTAGAAAACTTAGTAATTTGTTAGATTCACCAGGGATTTGGCTTGAGGCACATCACCTCTGGACAGCTACCTGAAACTCAGTCAAGTCCACACTACCCCTGAGTGAATTATTCACCTGCAAACAGAGCATGGGCTCTGTACACAGATCCCCAGCTTGCTTTCATGTAGCCCATGGTAAACCCAAGATCTTACAGGCTCATGTGGGGCAGTGCCTTTTATTTTGTTGTGCTGATACCTCACCTGGCCCAGGCAGAACCTTCTGTGCCCTCCCAAAAGCAGATTGGATGGGGAGGTCTCAGACTCATCCACAACAATAATGAATGTGCTGTATTTTCACTTAGAATTATTTCATACATGAGTCCCTGCCCACACTGAGCACAAGGTTTCCTCCTAAGACAAGCAGCAGATAAACTCCGTAGTACAGCTCAAGCATGAAGTGATGTTGACAGCTGCAGGAGGGCAAAATCTGGAGGATTTCTACTAGAGGTATAGATTCTGCCTTAAGGCTTCTTGTTTTTCACATCTCCAGCTTTTAAACTCCATTAATAAAAGCTAAAAATACACAGAGTTCAAATAATTACCTTTCCATGAATGAAATTGAAGTTGCTAGGGGATTCAGAGTAGGAGGAAAAGCACTCAGAATATGATTCCTGCATCATGTCTGAGCGTATGAAATTTAAATGCTAGGGATGCTAGAAAAATCTAGGCAACATCATTAAAATTACCAGTAGTAACAAGAAAATGCTGATAAGAAGCATTATGGGACCTGTTTTCCAGGCAAGTACTACTTCTGGTTAATCAGAGCTGAAGTTTTTTATACTTCCAAAACTACAAGTCCTGCTGTGTAATGATAAACTCCTCGTTAATCTCTTCTAGCAAGGATCCTCATCCTTAAGTGTACTTTGGATTTCCATCTGGACTTCACCAATTCCAGTGCTTAGCAAATGGATCCCATTGTGTTTGCTAAATTAAGAGTATCCTCTGCCACCAAGCTTCTCCCAGTACAAGTGGAGACTGCAGAGCTTTAAAAACAAATGCATAAATCCACACAAAAGCCTAACTAGAATGTAGTATGCTGAAAGCAACATATGTGCTAAGGTTTTCTCATTACCATTGAAATGAAAATACAGACAGACTTGTGGTAAACATTTGAAAGTTTGTTATGCAACAGATTTTATCCTCTGAAACAAGTTTAATTTTATTTCAATACAGTTCTGACAGTCTACATTTTTTAATCACAATTATGTTGAGAATGCAAAAAGCATCAAAATCTCCTTCACTCAAGTGTTTGCTCCTGACAGTGATTCCAGCCAAGTTGGAAAGATACCAAAACCACGAGTCCCAGAACCAAGAAGGATCTCACATATTGCCAAGAAAATGCCAAGCACTCAGAGCCAAGGAGGCTCATCCCATTGAAATCAACACAAGTCCTGCCACTGAAGCCACAGCTGCAGTCAGGGTTCTAGCCATAAATTTGCCTTCAACACCACCATGAGTCAAGCTCTACTGGTGTAAAACAGCACAGTTCCCACTTAAGCCAAGCAGAAAACCTGGACCCACAAATGAACTTTCTGTTTAGCACAAGCCCCAGTGATGGCACGTTTCTCAGAAGGCATTCTGCCTTTGGTATATGTTATTTCACTATTCCAATGCATTAGTCCTGCAGATAACTTATTTGTGAATATCAATGGACTTCTATTTAATTTGTGAAGCTGTATAGGATCTTTTAGGTAGATAATTTAATGCTTGCCAACTTCCATTAATTTTTAACTAGGCTTTCTAGCCTGGAAGACATACTGAAACATTCTCATTTCTGATCAGGTGGGTCTATCTTTTGATTAAAGAGCCAATTTTTTTCTTTCATTGTGATATGGATGATTAAATTTCTCTGCTAATTATCTGTATCACCTCAGAACACCCTGTGCCCGACATAAAATATTTCAACAAAATAAGACTACATTTAATTGCGTTACTCCTTTTCTTAATGATGAGAGGTTGATATAAGCCTGTCAATTCACTTTGAGCTCTTCTCCACCTTGAGGGCAAAGATAACATTTCTTGCTGTTGGATGATGTTCCTACAACACCAGCAATTTTTTTTTCTCTACTTTGTAGTGGAATTTTAATGGAATTTTAGTACATTAGGTGACCAAATATTGCTATATAGGCATTTTAACACACAGTTTACTCTTAGGTGTATTTAGTAAGC
The DNA here is from genome assembly GCA_013400635.1 of Hypocryptadius cinnamomeus. Lineage (NCBI taxonomy): Eukaryota > Metazoa > Chordata > Aves > Passeriformes > Zosteropidae > Hypocryptadius > Hypocryptadius cinnamomeus. Next base: position 50,916 of record VYZP01076554.1, read on the forward strand.
TAATTTCCAAGTTTTTTGAGGCCAGGTACCTAAGTTTTCCTCTTTTTGAAGAGCTTGATATCATGCTTACAAGTAATCTTGTTGTCTATTGGTGTGAATCAATTGCTAAGATGGTGTTTTGGAGTTCTCCATAGTCAAGGATTTAGTTAATCTGTTGTGACAATCACTCAGTTTTAATTATTTAAGTTTATGAAAGTGCGAACTCTCTAGATTAGGGCCTTCACTTTATCACATTTATAAAATATTGGAGCAAACAGGGCCCTGACATCTATCCAATAATATAAAATATTACCATAGAATTGTTGTTTTTCCAGTGTTAGTAAGATGGGTAGAGACCAAGAGTTTATCTCTGAATGTCTAAGATATTTAGGAAGAATAGTCAGGTATCTAATTACTTCTGTCATTTTCAGCTCCAAATCAAGGTATATAGAATGCAAACGATAATTTACATCAATATTTTGCCTTCAGTTAAAGACAGGGCTGCCTAATGTGGAGGTAGAACTTTTCCTAATGCAATCAAATGGAACTTTGGAAAAGGTATTAGTTCAGGTTACCAGCCTTGGGGTAGAAGAACCAGAGTTTAAACCTGCCTTGGACTTTATTTTGGGTAAGTTCTCTTTTACCTGGAATCATAAATTAATACATTCTTTCAATATCTTTCTAATACACCCTGTTGTGTCTAATTTAGACACAATCATTTAAAGATGGGGAAACAGCTAAGTAAGGAAAATGGTGTTCATTGCAACAAATGCATGGAATGCAACAAATAAAAAGTTCTAGAAGTCCTATCAGAAAAAATTGGGATTATGCCATGCTTCACTTATGAAGACACATAAATGGGGTTTCAGGAAATTCAGCTATTGAGGCTCATGATGGGGAGGTGAGAGGAACCTCGGGAGACTCTCAGTTGACTTAGGCAGACCCAGTGTGTCCAAGTAGGTGAATAAAATCATTGGCTTTGTTCAGTACAAGGATGCAGAGAGCAGCTTACTGGGATACTCTACAGAAAGGCATGAGGAAAAAAACCTGGCTCAAAACTTTGGGGTCCCTTCCTCTCTCTCTCAGTGGAGTGACTGTCCAGGCAACTCACCAGGCCACTGAGATCATCCTGCATGGAAGGGGAACCAAAACTTGAGCCATCCCATTGCACAAAAACTCTTTGTGCCTGGAGGCTGGGAAGAGGAGGCTTCTACTGTGTGCTGATCTCTGGGTTGCCATTGCATCCTCTGATGGGGAGCCACCTTTCCAGGGGAGAACAATTTCAGCCTTTTGGGTGCCACCACCTCCAGCAAGCACATTCCCCAGCTGATCCCAAAACCAAGGATATAAAGATGTGTTTCCCACAGCAGCAGTGAGCGAGGGATCCTGGCCAAGGCTGCTGGCAGGAGGAGACTTTGAGCTGCAGGCTTGGCGGACAGGAGAAGGCCAAGGCCATGATGAAATGCAGGATGCCTGTCTGGAATTCAGTGTGGAGCCTCTCTGTGATTTCAGTGGGCTTTCATTATCTATTTTGTTTTCTATTTCAGTCTCAGTTGTTCTCTTTCTTTTTTTTTCTGAGAGAGAAGTAGAGTTCAGTGATTTGTTTGGTAAGAGGTTACGTACGTATAATCTTTTGCATAACAAAATATAATTAGAAAATGTAAATATAACTTAACTCTATTGCTGCAGTGAACAATAAAATGACCACAACACAGGCTACTGTGGTGCTCTGATAATTCATCATCCAAATTACACACCACATCTCCATTAGACTGCCCTTTTCCACAAAATTCATCTTGCCTTGTTGCGGCTGAAAAACAAAACCAATTTATTAAACACCAATACAAATGAAACATTGAAGTTCAGTGTTTGGAATACAACATGAGGAAACATTTTGAGTATTATGATCTTCTCTTACAGATAAGAATATATTTTTATGCTGACATTATTAAAGGAAAAACTATTCATGAGTGATCTTGTTTTGAAATGCAGCTGTTTTACATCATGGGGGTTCAGAAGACATTAACTCTTTTTCTAGGACAGATCCTTGGTTAACTGATCTTGGTTTTCAACTACTGGATTTTTTTTTATCAGGTGTCTTATGAACATCATGGATATGGACAGCGTGCCTTGCACAAGGAATGTTAACCAGAAACAACAAGGGCATAAAAGGCAAAGCCTGGTTACAAGACAGCAAAACCTTCTCCCTGCACAAGCAAGGAGAAATTGTGGATGTTTCTGTGGGAATTCTGTCCATGAAAACTTTTATTTATCAAAACCTGCAAATTGTGTCTAAAAACAGTTTAGTTTGAAAATAGATGATTAAGAATTTATTAAGTCACTCATTTCCATTGAAGCAGAGTCCTGTAAGCCCCCCACCAAATGAAGTTTTACAGATTGCAGAAAATAAAATAATCAGGCTACCATTTCTCACAAACTAAGCTAAAATATACTTTTAAAATATACTTTTTTGTTACCAAAAATTGCATATTTATAAGAAAAGCTATTGACTTCTGTAAATCTATATGCAAGATGTTTTATAAGTTGAACCCATCTCAATTATCATTTATACAGTAAAAAAACCCAAAAACCAAAAAAGAAAAACAAAAGAAAAAACCAAGCAAGTGGAATCACTGATTCCAAGGATGAAATAGTGAAATAGTAGCAAATTCAAAATGTAAACAACACGTTTTGACCAATCCATGCTGTAAAAGGACATAAAGACCAATCACAGAGCAAAATGGGAAGAGTCAGAATAATATTGCCACAGTGGCTCTGAAATGGAAATATGTGGAGCATAAGGAATTAAAGGCAGTGGAAGACTCAGAGCACTAAAGCAAGATGTGAGCGAAATTTTGACATTTGGGTCTACATGATGAAATCATAAGAATTTCAGCTCAGCCCACACCTCACTCTGGTACCTTTTCAGCTGCACTGGCATTGAGGTTTGTGACCTGCACAGTTGTCCTGGGTTCACACAGACCTTGGTGCCCCAAGCCAGTGCCCTCAGTTTGAGTAGCCACAGTGCTCCACAGCTCGTTTGTGTGCCTGGGCTGCCTGCAAACCAACATCCAGCACCCACCCCACAGCTTTGGGGCAAGGTGTCCTTCAGCCCTTTCCATAGAGGTGGATCCCCAAGACCTCTAGGGACAAGAGCTATAACACACATGCAGACTAACTTAAAAGTTGAGAAGGAGAGCCTGGAAGCAGTTTTTATGGAGCAAAATTACATTATTTACTCAAAATTTCACTGAGAGACAAAATTTATATTCCTGTGTCTGCTGCTGTAGCTAGAAGAGGATTGAGATCCTAACCCTAGGCAGTCACTCACTCTCCTTTGTCTCCCATTCAGTTCCACACAAATCCTTGCTACCTTGAAATTCAAGTCTTCTGTGTTTTTATAGAATACAAAGAAAGTAACTTCTGAACTCAAAACAGGTCTTAAAAGTCTGGGCCAAGGTCAGAGTGGAGCAATTTGATGTAACTCCAAATGCTGCATGAGTTTGGCCATTACAGTTTTTATGCCTTACTTCCTCTTGAAATAATTGCCTTTTTTTTTTTTAAATTAAATAAAAAGTAGGCAAGTTTTGGTACAAGAGATACAATTTCTCCCTAAGCAGCTGTAGCATGCAGTCTGTTAAAGCAGTTTCTCTGGTACTATTTACCCCTTTGTAAGAGAATTTGAAATGAAAGGTGCTTATGAGACAAGAGCTAGGGATATGTCTTCTGGTGCTCTCTTTTTTTCTGATGTTCCTCAGGCTGCTCTTGCCTGTGCAATAAATACTCCATCTATTCTGGTTTCAGCTGAGTCTGACTTCTGTGTGAATTTATGCGTCTATGAAGCGAATAAATTAGATGTGAGCTGAGATGAAGGAACGTAAGAGAAATTATTTTCTTTCCCTTATAACTCCCACAGATTAGTTCTAGTGCCATAGCTATTGCTTTTAAAATTAAAAATGGCAGACTACCAGTTGAGTTAACACAATACCTCTGTAATACTTACAGAATGGAATTCAGGCTGGCTCCTGCACAGGTAAAATGGATGTGGGTGTTTCTTCTTCTTTCATGTGCATTACAGAAAAATGGCACGGCCTTACTCCTCTGAGAGATGCTGCACAACCTCCTTGCTGTTTTCGTGCAATGTGCTCATGACCCAGGCCTCCTTCTCTTCTTTCTCTCCCCATCTACTTCCAAACCCTTTAAATGACTTGTCTTTGAAGACAATCAACCTACCCTTCACATTTGCTTTCATTTTCCCAAACTGGTTTCCATGGTTTACCTCCATGTTTTCTCTCATTCTCCATGATATATTCCATGTACCTTTTCTTTAAAGTAACCTGTGCTCTGCAGTGGTCTAGTGTGGTCTTTGTGAGGGTCTCCAGGATGAGGGAAGAGATGAATCTGACTCCATGTCTCAGAAGGCTGATATATTATATTATATTATATTATATTATATTATATTATATTATATTATATTATATTATTTTATTTTATATTATATTATTATATTATATTTATTCTATTACTTTACATTATATTATATTATATTTATTATATTACTTTACATTACATTACATTATATTATATTATATTAATGCTATATTAAAACTATACTAAACTGTAGAGAAAGGATACATCAGAAGGCTTAACAAGAATGAATAATAAAAACTTGTGACTGACTCCTCAGAGTCCGACACAGCTGGCTGTGATTGGTCATTAAGTAAAAACAATTCACATGTTGGAAAACAACCTCCGGACCACATTCCAAAGCAGTAAAAACAGGAGAAGCTGAGGCTTCTCAGCTTCCCAGGAGAAAATCCTGGGCAAGGGGATTTTTCCAGAAAATATGACAGTGACAGTCTAGAGCTCAATTCTCAGGCCTGAGCTAACAGCAAAGCCATTTGTGCACTTGTTTACCATTTGTGTTATAATGAAGTGGAAATCTGTGTGTTGCCCCACAGATTGCACAGCTCTAGCTCATAAATGTAAAAGGAACTAAAATGCTGTGACATTTTTATGAATACAGAAGCAATTAAGTGATGGACGTAAGTTTGTAAATTGTATTAATTACAGAGGATTGATGCAGC
>VYZP01076554.1:56068-67134 GCA_013400635.1 Hypocryptadius cinnamomeus
ATTATATTATATTATATTATATTATATTATATTATATTATATTATTATATTATATTTATTCTATTACTTTACATTATATTATATTATATTTATTATATTACTTTACATTACATTACATTATATTATATTATATTAATGCTATATTAAAACTATACTAAACTGTAGAGAAAGGATACATCAGAAGGCTTAACAAGAATGAATAATAAAAACTTGTGACTGACTCCTCAGAGTCCGACACAGCTGGCTGTGATTGGTCATTAAGTAAAAACAATTCACATGTTGGAAAACAACCTCCGGACCACATTCCAAAGCAGTAAAAACAGGAGAAGCTGAGGCTTCTCAGCTTCCCAGGAGAAAATCCTGGGCAAGGGGATTTTTCCAGAAAATATGACAGTGACAGTCTAGAGCTCAATTCTCAGGCCTGAGCTAACAGCAAAGCCATTTGTGCACTTGTTTACCATTTGTGTTATAATGAAGTGGAAATCTGTGTGTTGCCCCACAGATTGCACAGCTCTAGCTCATAAATGTAAAAGGAACTAAAATGCTGTGACATTTTTATGAATACAGAAGCAATTAAGTGATGGACGTAAGTTTGTAAATTGTATTAATTACAGAGGATTGATGCAGCACAAATGAAAGATGGTTCAATGAAGATTTGTCATGTCTGCTTATATTCTTCTGTGACCTCAGGCACAGTTCTTGAAACGTCTATAAAGGACTCACTGTCTTCCACAGGGCTGAGTGCCAGGGAGCAGCAAAAGCAGGGCTGCTCCTCAAGGGAGAAGGGGCTGGGAGACACAGGGCAGCACCCCACAGACCTGAGCAGGGCTGTGCTGATAGGAGCTCCATCCAGGTGAAATGGGGTGTCAGATGCAGGTCTATCCAGCAAGCTCCAGCAGGAGAGCAGCCTGAGACAAGCGGCCACTGAGGATGGTTTGGGGGTGCATCCAGGGAGGGCAGTGCCAGTCCAGCCAGTGCCAGGACAGCAGGAGGCTGGGCTGGGCTCAGGGACACCTGCAGGCTTGGACACCTGAGCACAAGATTAAACAGAGCTCCTGGACATGGCCAGAGATGTGGGCACAGGTACAAGATGGGGCTGGTCAGGGCAATTCATGCCTATTGGTGCACTCACAACACTGGGGTTAAGCATCAATAACCTATGAGGACCCAGATCTTAGCTTCTCTGTGCACCAGTCCATGGAAAAATTAGGACACTTCTAGCTCTATTCCAGGCTTCTCGTTAAGAAACAGGTTGTGATGTTCAGGATTTGTCCTAAGAATATCACTTAGAAGCCAAAAGTTGTTACAGTCAATCAAAGAGTTTTGCCAGCAATATTGCAACTGTTCAGGTCTTAACCTGCACACTCTGTTCTTGAATATTCACTATCGAAATGGGGGAAAAAAAAAAAATCAATCAAATAACAGAATTTGCAGGTCTGCTTGCACCCAGCAACCTCCACCCAGCTCCTCCAGGCACCGGGCAGGGTCCAGTGAGCTGCCTCCCACACCCAGCCTTGTTCTCCCTTTCAAAGCACAGCTGCAGCATCTTCTCTGTGGAGGAGTTCTGTGCCACCCAAAAAATCCTGAAGTCTCAGATTTCAGGATACATAAGATTCAGGATGGGACCTCCATGCAGTTCTACTTCAGCACAGAGGAGCTGGTTGGGAATGATTAAAAAAACCCTCAACCACACAGTCACAGGAGCTCCTCGCAGAGCAGAGCTGTTCTCCATGCAGTTATACCTCCTGACTCAAGGAGTTTGCATCAGTTTCTGCCTTCAAACACATTTCCCAGTGCAACCAGATTGTGTCCAGCCTAAGACATCACAGCACAAAGTTCCTACAGAGATTGAGAGAGTACCTGGGACCCTACAAGACATCAATCACTGGGACAATGCCAGGATTTGACTTTTCCTAAGGACATTCTGAAATCAAAGGCTGATGAGGGAGACTTGCCTAGACTCCAAGAGCAACTTCCATGGTCAGAGCAATCAGTGGGCTCTCCACTGGTACAGTAGTCCTCCTTTTCTGCCTACACACCATTCAGATATACGATTTTTTTTTAAATCATTTCTTCCCAATCTCAAGCATCTGACTTTCCTCTGGCTCTTTTGGAGGTGCTGCCCCTGAAATGAACTGTAGAGCCATGGGCACAGTAATTCATCATACACTTTTCACCACTGATCATTTGTTGCCTATCCCATTTTTTCCAGGGACTTACTTTAACTCCGAAATTGATGGTGAAATAAATAGACAAATAAATCAGCCAGACAGAAATATCTCCCCTTCCATTACCTGATGCTCTAAGATATGCTGGTTTCCTCCTCACCTCCAAATTTAGTTTTGACTGTGGAGCAGCTCAGATAATATTCAATCTCCATTCCTCTTTCAGGTTATCTGTATATAAAACCAGCATGAAAACAGCAACCTGCTGGCTCTGGAAAACTACAGTGCTATTGGAAAGAGCTTTCTGAGTTTCAGGGGTTTTCACCACAACCTTCTAGCACACCAGGGTGCAGATATACAACTTCATAGCAAAAAACCCTGAACCTTGTCAGCACAACAGCTCTCAGCAGCTTTCTGGTTCACACTGCTGCCAGGGGATCCAAGGACTAAAGGAGACCTGTAACAGGAGCCTTACAAATGCCATCAGCTGATCCTGACATGCTTTTGGCACTGCCAGAGGGACAGACAATGGTGCCCCACTGTGCTGTCTGGTCTTTTTTCAGTACAGCTAAAATCTGAACACAGAGACAGAACAAAGAACAGCTGAGCAGTGTCCAGTCAGACGTTGATTTAGTTTTTGGAACGAACATTTTTGACATAGCATCTCTGGTTATAAACAGAGCCTGGCAAAACTAAAAATTATGAGCAAGGACAGAAATTTGAAGTGGCTTGATGAGGCCAAGAAATCTTCTTTACCAGCCTACCCAACAGGGGAAAACAACAAATGAGAAATTACATTAAAACACAAAAAAATTAAATTGATTTGTGCTTCAGCCAGCACAAGTCAACACAATTCTGTTCAGGTCAGAGAACTTATCCTGATTTACATTAGATGAGCACCTGGCCTCATATACTTTATGATTCATCACAACAGATTTAACTTTCATGGATATGACCTCCTAACTCTGGGATCACTCTTGTAGAGCTGATGTCAAATGCAGTCTGTCACAGATGTGTGTGTTTGTAACTATTATTTCAAGCACACACCAAATGAGCCTTGAAATCCCAGTACATACTTAGAATTAAGATACAGCATTGCTTCATGCCTTGACTGCAAGTAGCTGCATCCACACTAAAAGTGCTCAGTAAATGTGTGGCAAGGAGCCTGACTGGCAGAGAAAGAGCAGGAGCTGCAGCCCCTGAGGGGCTGTTTCCTGGCTGTGAATGCAGTTTGCTGGAGACCCCAAGCCTTGCTAGAAACAAGCTGTCAGAGGGAAAAGAGCAGATCTGGTTGTGCAGCTGGCTCCTGTCAATCAGTTTTTAGTTTATTCCTGATGTTCAGAATTACTCCCGCTGCACAAACTTTTTATCCAAAGATAAAAGCACCAAAGCAACCCTGTTTGAAAGTAGCCCTGGGTAGAGACATTTGTAAAAAGAACAATTCTTAACAAAATAATTCAGGGAGCAGTTCACACAGCAAAAATGACTGGTTGGAAAGATGACACAAGTCTTGAGGATGAGGTGTGTATGTGTTATATCATGTAATGGGAAACTTCCTTGGGAATAACCAGAACATATCTGGCCAGTAATAAAACCAGTGATGTAATTTTGCAATCCAGTAGAGGGCAAACTTAGCCTATATATTCTCAAAGTGCTCCTAAGACAGTGCATGGCTGATATTAAGACAGGTTTATCTTTCATTTGATAACCTACAAAGATATGTAGCAACCTACAGCACCAGAATTTATAAGATGAAGCTGCTTCAATCATACCTATAATTCAGTGGCTCTTCAGACAAGTCAATGTTTATTACAAAATCAACAAACTGATAAGGAACAACATACACTTTGAATATTTTCCATTAACATGCTGTTTTATGCCATTAATTCCAATATTTGATTAATCAGTATTTACACACCTATTTTCTGGAGTTTGCTCACATACATAACAGATAAATGAAGAATTCACCTCCCTGCTCTTAATAATACATATCAGAACACCTGCTTCAAGCAGTTTTGTTTTGAGTTAGCTGCCATCTAAAAGAGTAACATCTGCTTTAAACCTGGGGTTGTGGGCTATGTGAAGCAACACAAGCATTTTTGGAGAACATTTTCTTGAAGAACCTCTTGCTCCTAGTACAACATCATGCTGCTGTTGTTGGCCACGCACTTTGTCCACTGCCTTCCCAGCAATACCTTACCCTGACCAGATGAGTTGCATGGTCCATTTTCATTTCTCAAAGCCTGTTTCACATGTGTGCCTGTCCCCTGTTCCTCTCACAGAAGTCATGGCTCACAGTCAGCAGCTGGAGGTGCAAGGAGCTCAAGCTCAGCTCCTCATCTCTACAGCAAAATTAGTGCCTGTTCTTGTTGGGAGCCCTCAGAGACTGCCACAACAAACTTAACCTCAGAGGAAAGGTGTGGGGGCATCATCCCTCACAGTGACTGAGGGAAGGAGGGGTGCTGCTCACACAGGTGGGATTTAGAGGCCAAGTGACTTTTCTTGTTAGTGGTGACTTTTTTTGGGGGTAGAGCCAAAGGAGCCAGAACTGCACTACTGTGAGTACCATCCATAGTGAGAGGGACTCCTTGGGGATGCTCAGGTGAACTTACTCCCCAACAGTCTCACAACTCAAGACACTTAATTTTTACTTGCAAAGCTGCCACTGGCCTGACCTGTTACTGCAATAAGGCAAACTGGCAGCCTTGAGATGAAAAGAACTGAATAGATGCCTGAATTTTGGGAAATGCCACTATTTCTATAAGTCTCACTCATTACAGTCTCACTCTTGCAGAAAACTGAGCAACCTGGCTCAGACCAGCCCACCATTTATGCTTTTACTTTGAGCTTCAGTGACTATCCCCACACTAAAATTTCAGCACATTTTTAAACACCCTCCTGGCCTCATGCCAGCATGCTCAGTAGGACCCAGATTTCTGTCGACTCTTCAGAAACCATCAATGATGTCCTCTCTTGGGTGTCTGTCATCTTCTCTGGGACCTTTAGGGAACTAATGAGGGGATGCACACATTTATGTAAAGCTCACAGAAAAACATGCAGAAACACACCATTTACACTCGAGCAAATCCAGGAATGTCCACCTGAAATCAGCTCATTTCCACAAGAACAAACCCAACACAACCCATTTCAGCTGTGATGCTTTCAGCAAATCCATCTCATGATCTGCCCATCAGCTGCCCTTCCTGCTCTAAATGAGCCGTGTGTCATTAATTAACCTTTCACACAATTGGTCTTGTTGGGAACACCAACCTGCCTGTCTGAATCTGCCATCCCATCCATCAGCACCTTAAACTGACACCACTAAGAGTTACATCCTCTCCCTTCCCCAGAGCTAGCAGCAGCTGCCTTGCCTCATGCCTTGTGCACAAAACAGATGATTTCCTCTGAAGATGGCTAACAGAGACATCAAAAATCAGAAAGGGAACACAAAGAAAAAAAAAAAGGCAAAGAAATGTAATCAGCACAAATATCTAAATCTTTTTCCATAGGAGAAAAAGGCTTTTGCAGGGCTCAGAACCAGCCCAGTTTTCTCTTCTGCCCTTTCAGTGTGAAGTCTGACTGAGAAGAAATGACTAATGAGAAGGTTAACCTCCTAGACACAGAAATAGACCAATATCTACCCATCTGCTCTCCAGGAAAATGCACATAATGAAATCAAAACTCTTCATCCCAGAAAAACGCTGCACCAGAGCAGGAGCTACACAATCCCTTCCTTGTGGGTGAGTTTTCTGCATAATGAAAGAAAAATTAACAGAAGTAAGGCTTGACTCTTATTTGATTGTGTGTAGGTAGATTACAAAAAATGTGGCTCTAGGAAAGAGCAACAAGGTAAATGCAGGTCACAGGTGGCATGGAGAAAGGAAAGTACCAAGGAAAGGTCCTGTGCAAACAGAACAGCAGACACCTTCAGGTAAACACCCTCAGGCTCTGCTGGGAGCTGTGCCATTCCTGCAGCATGGGGCTGAACTGGGTCAGTTAATAACAGAGGCAACACTGGTCACCAGCAATAGTCCTCATAGCCAGAAACTGGACCACATCCAGAACAGCCAACAGTACATTTCTCATGAAGAAAATCGAATTCCTCTTGTAACTTGAATTCCTAGAGAGGCTAATGATTAAATACTGCTAGTGACTTTATGCAACATCAAAAAGAATATTTGTGGTTTCACTTATTCACTAAAGAGAAAAAAAAAAACAACCTAGATGAGGTTTGCACAACTTAACATAGTTTCTTACAAAAAAAAATCCACTTTTTTTTTTTTTAAATTTGAATGTACTTAATCTTTCCTGTGCATCTGACAGCCATCTCAACCCTCTTCTATTTTGCTATATTAATTTCACATGCATTAGCAGTTTCTGTTGTTGTAAACACTATGGTCAAGGAAGCTGATATTGAGGAGTTAGAGACTCATTTTAATATTAGACTGAGTTTGCAAAGATCCTAATTTGGAGCACTTCTCAGTGGATCACATGGAAGATCTCTACAAGGATCACCAGACAATTGAATCCCTGCAGAGTTCTCTGTCAATCTCTACCCACAGATACACACTTGGCCCACCACTGGTGAAGAGGCTCCACCAGGCACCACGCACAAAAGAACATCCATCTGCCCATTCTCATCTCCTCTGCTCACCTGGTTCATTGCTGAACCCCAAACAAGTTTCTTCAAGGGATGTCTGTTTTAATTCTGGCATTGGGTGAGGTGAACCGGTCCTCACAGCAGAACTTCTCAAGGAGGAAGTGCTACACTAGAAATTAAATACAACTTGAGAATGGAAGAGGGAATGATAGCAGTTTCTCCTGCAGGAGCTGAGACACACAACCCAGACACTTCATTTTTGCAGTGACTTTTCAAAATTGACTTTTCCAGCATTAAGGGTCTGAGCGTATTTCGCTGTCAAAGATCTTAACATTTTAATAGATTTATTTCATTTATGTAATTCAGAGACACACATGACAGGATGATGCTTTCCAAGAAGGCAAGCACTAGATGAATAAGACAGCTATTATAGTGAACTCTGGCTGTGAATTTAATTCTCCTGTTTGACACAGGCACACTTGCTGAACAGTCTGTGCCAGAGATGCATGTTTAAGCAGGGCACTAAATCAATATTTACCATAATTTTGAAAGACATCAGAGCACAGCCTGGGAAGGAAGACAACATTTGATGAATAACCATCAGTGAAACACGGGGCTGTAAAACTTTCCAGATAATAAACTGCTCACAGGGCACTGAATGTCAAAGACAGTTAAATCCATATTATAAGCAGCCAGACCTGGGTAATGCTGTTTCAGCCTTCTGTGCTGTGTTCTCAACTACAAAACTTGTGTACCACAATAATTCACTTTTTATCATTAAATGAACTGTCTGAGAGTCTGTGGCTCATCTGGGCTCTGTCAGCCTGTCTTCCCCCAGGCTTTGTACCCTCACTTCCTAGAGACAGCTTTTGAACTGCCCTTTCCAAAACCCTCTGCAGTTCTCCACACGGGGAAACATCTCAAGAAAGGCACATCTCTAACTGCCAAGCCAGTTTTTGGTACTCAGCGACATCTCAATGGACTCTCTGGTGCCAAAGGCTGTCTGAGCAGAACTGATGTGGATCATTTGGTAAAAAAATCAAAATATGGAGAAGCTAATTCTCCAGCATAAGAAATATGGTGAAGGGGTTCACTCCAATTTTGCTGATGGAAGAAGGGAATTCTGAATTTGAAAAAAAAAATTACCGTTTAATTCCTCACTAACACAAAACACTAAAGGGAAATAAAAAGTCCATCAAGTTACGGGAAAGTTTCATGTCTAAAGCACTTTAATTAAATATGAATTATACATAGATACATGAAGAACAGAAATACAATTTTTTTTACTATTACAGATGAAACAAAATTAATCAAAACGGTAAAGTAAAACCAAAATATTTTCTATATTTAAACAAAAGAAACCTGACACAATTAATTTACATTCATTCTCCATTTAAACTTTTATCAAAACAGAAACCAATTTATTCCTAAAAAATGTGCCTGCTTTGATTTAGCTGTATTTCCTGATGGTTGTTAAATTTGAAATGTTTTTGATCATCTCTAATTGAGAGACCTCTAAAAGTCTAGAAATTGCTCAAAGCAGAGAGTATTTTAGATGAGAAAGAAAGATTTGACTAGGTGTCTGTAGGTATGTCAAAAGGCCATTTGATGACTACCTGTGCCAGGAATATGAAGAAAGAAAGGAATAACACATGTTTTCAGAAATGTTTGTGAAATATTTTATATTCTTTCTCATTAACTCCTACATATTGAATGATTTCCTACACCTGCAGCACCAGGTTTTAGGCCTCTGCATGAGTCTTACTTTACCAGTGAGGCCCATAAATGTCACATTTCGTAGTATAAAGAGATGAGCATGTGGAGAGTTTGGTAACTGAATTAATAAATCTATGTTAGCACCTTTTCTGCATCTCCCAAAAAAACCTCAGTAATGTGCTTCTTTCAGGCTCTGGCTTTTTAAAGGCTTTCATGGTTGCTTAACCTGAAGCAGATGAATGTATATTTCTAAATGTTACATTCATTTTTAAAAGATGTATATGTTTGGAAGTGAAATAGATACCCAAATCTCTGCAGCACTGAAGCACCAGAATATAAACTCCCTGAAACAATCTTCATATGTACCTCACACACTGCTGCCAGCATCTTTGGTTCTTGCTCTAAATCAAACACAACGTGAGAGCTACAATAATAAATAATGAAGTTTTCAGGACGTGCTTTTGGGAGCATGTGAAAGCATGAAAAAGAACTGTATCTTTTGTTTGACAACAGATGAAGCCAGTTCCCAGGTTTGGATTCACTCAAGGGTCCAAAGTGACCTCCATGCCCTGTTGCTGGCGTGCCACATGTCCCAAGGCACATGGCACATCCTTTTCACAGCTCCCAAAGCCTTTCTGAGCAAGGGCAGTGCTCTGGCCACCAACCTCTGCACAGGGACAGGGGGAACCTCAGGTGCAGTGACCCAGTGCAGTGCAGAAATATGGAATATTCTGCAGAATATGTACTCCTCCCCTGGCACACAACTGCATGTGGAGTAGGGGCAGAAAGGGGAAACATCCTTTCAAAATCTGCTGAAGCAATGTGGCCACATGAATGCAAAAGTTGCCCTACCTCTCCCTCCGAATTTACCTGAGACCCTAAAAAGAGAACAGTGCCTAAAAATCTGCTTGGGAGGAGAAAATAACAACGACAAGTGTCAAATAACCCTAGACTTCTAGGTATGGATAGTGGAGGAAAGCAACACATACGCTTTCTAGAGCATGAAATGGGTTTTCTTTTGTTTTTGAAATAAGCTCAGAATTATATAAATGCTACCAAAAATAGGGAATGCTGCTACTTCTTCCACTGGAGGTAAAATTTCCTATTTTTAATGCAGATTATTTCTTCTCTATTGGATCTTGAATAAAGGTGACTGCTGTCATTTTTAATTACTTGTATTTGTCATCATACAAACAGAGGTGAAATAAATCCAAGTAAGATCAGGTTCTGAGGATAGTGATGATCACACCAACACTGAGCCTGTGCTAGGAGAGAAGAGAAGCTTGTCTTGCTCAGCCTAGTGAAACAGAAGCCCAGAGGGGATGTGAATGTTGTCTATAAATACGTCAAGGAATACAATAAGAGAGGAAACAGAGCTATTTAAGCTAAAGGACAACATTGGCACAAGAACAAATGGATATAAGCTGGCCATGAATAAATTGAGGCTGAAAATTAGAAGAATGTTTCAAAGCAACAGAGAAGTGAGGCTCTTGAACAGTTTCCCTGTGGGAGTAATGGTAGTAAATGACCCAATTTGTTCTAAGATGGATCAGCTAATTAGTTTATGAAAGGGTTTATCTGACAGAGGCTGACTATGGCAAGGGGCTGGCCTCAGCCCCAGATGCCCTTTACAGCCCCATGTTTCTAAGTAATTTAAAGCATTAATCCAGTTCCTTATTGAATGACATCTCATGATGGTTTCTAAATCCAAATTTATTGTTTTTCCTGAGTGATTCCATTATGCAACGCCACTGACCTGCCCATTAGCTTCCAAACACCAAAAAAATGACCCTGCTTGCAGGAATTCTGGTTTGTTTTTTTTGGTTTTTGGGGTTTTTTTTCAGACATGCATCAGATTAAGCACAAGCAAAGTGGTGCTCAGATGTTTAGGGCACAAGGGGTGGGGGTGGTAGACAAATGTAAGCCAAGGCAAGAGCAGCATCCTTGTAAAAATGCTTTTGAGGGAATCAAACCATGACCTACAACTCTTAATCTTAACATTTCTTTCTTGCTTCATCCTTTATACACCAAGCATTGCGTGTTTAGATCACATTTAAGTAAAGTTGTGAACTAAGGTGGTTCATAAATTTCTGAGGGATGGAGAGGGAGATAAGTGGCCCTCTGGAGGACAGGGGTTGTTCTTGATTACTCATTTCTGGCTGTTCATCATTTCCAGCTACCTGAGAAGTCAGGTCTCCTCCTGCCTCTCATTTGGTGACTTTTTTTTCCTTGGTACCCTGTCAAACCCCCTGGCTGTACCAGCCCTTGCCTTGATAAGTGCTGATGTCTTTGTGAAGATGCACAGAGAAGAATACAGCTCCACCTATTCCATGAACTTCTCATCCTACACACTAATAGAGTTCCTTGTAATTTTTTGGGGGGTTTAGTGGTTTTTTTAGGTGTTCAGTATTTGTTTTAGTTTCTTAAATTTTTATTTATTTTAAGGAATGGAAACCCACCTTGGTTACTTGAATGATTACTGTACCAAAACATGATTCTGGTGAACTGAAATTTCTCATTTCCCAAACCGCTTTCCAAAGCAAAAAAATTTATGATGTAGGCAGGTTTGGTGAGAAACCTTGAAG
>VYZP01076554.1:71761-85332 GCA_013400635.1 Hypocryptadius cinnamomeus
GATTTCCTTTTTTTTTTTTTGCAGTTGTGGGATGGATTGCTGGGGGAGCTGTTTGCAAAAACTGCCAAGATTTCAGAATGAAGGAGATGTCCTCATTATATCCTCTCTGAGTTAGTCAGGGTCCCAGGAACTGTACGTACAATACTGCAAAAGTAATACCAAAGGATAATTTCTCCTATAACATCAAAGTTTTCAGTCATCAAGGCTACCTAAAGAGCATGATTAATTACCTTAATTACCTTTACACAAATCCACTGTGTTCTTCTTTTCCTCCTGTGCACACTGATGCATTGCTGCCATCATAAACAGACTTAAAAGGCAAGGGTTGCCATACTTTGCGTGGAAATTACTTTTTTCCCCCCACAGTTTTTACCTGAAGCTGTTGTCACATCAATCTTTCTTCAAAGTTTCAGTACTACCTTCTGTGCATTTTTTTTTCAGGCTGATGCAGTTTTGTGACACCCACTATTTACTCTGTCTCAAGCAATTCTATGCATCTCGTTCAGGTGTATTCACATTCAGTTCTTTCACTCTTAATAGGAATGAATTTTCCTTCAGCTGTCATTTTAATATATAAACTGTCACGTCACAAAGCTTACTCATACCTATAATGCCAGTGATTTCTGCCTTCCCCTGTATTTTTCCCTTTTTTTTTTCTTCCCCTACAAAGTACCCTGCTTCAAAGAAATAAAGGAATTAATAGAAAGTGCTAAACCACTGGGCTCCTTTGGAGACAAGGGCAAAAGATGCCCAGTTCCACAGGAAAACATGCTGATTCCCACTGATTTTAACCATGTTCAGTGCATTAAATATAACCCCATGCCAGTATTTTACAGATCTGCTGTGCACAATAGACAGTAATGGCGCTATAGAAGCTCTTAGGGCCTTTTATGAGAACTCTCAATATGAGAGAGTCTTTTATTCTTTTTGACAAGTGGATCCTTTAAACTACTCTAGTAAAGGAAAGAACGGAATAAGGCAAAGCTAAAATTTTCACTTTTGCTCAGCATGTTCAGATCAATGCTAATTAAGACAAACTATAAAAGAGACTTCTAGGGATTTCGAGTCTAAATGTAATTATGTGTAATATAACTATTAAAAACAGATCAGAAAGCTCGATGTTCAGTTTTAATGAATCCCTATTTTTCTCAGACTGAGACACCTGGAGTCATACACAGAGCTATCTGAAAAGCATTCACAACAACCCAAATTTAGACCAAACTCACCTGATTCTGGGTCTTGTTATGACAGCCAATCTATTAGAGAGTTGCATAATCCTTTTGCTGTTCTATATAGGCAGTTTGTGCAATGAACAGAGCACAGAGGTGGTGTGATTTCAGTAATCCATGTAGCTGAGGAGGCTTACAGCTCCATTGTGTACTAGATGTTTTTTGGTTTTTTTTGTCTGGGCATAAAAGTATAATTCTTTTCAAGGTCAGATAAAGTATTTTGCAATAGAAGAAGTGGAAAGTACTGAAAGCATTTAGTATACAACCAAACCATCAAGCCTGCACTGTTTCTGGAAAAGATAGCACATAACTCCCCAGAGGTGGGAAAAGTGTGTATTTTTTTACTTTTCTTTGGTGTGTGTCAGAGATTGCTATGTGTCATTCAGAGTTGGTGAAATGTTTAAGAAAGGAAATTCAGAACTGCAGGCTGTTGAAGTGTGTTGTGAGCAGAGCACTACATTCTGTCAAAGAGCCCTCTGCAGATTTCACCTGCCCACCTCTCTGTTTGTGCAGAGAGGATACACAATGAACTTTTCCAGGCCTGGCACAAACACCCATCTTCAAAAACAAACACAAGCTAAGAGCAGCTCTTCAGAATTTACTATTTATTTGAATCAGACTGTCTTACAGAAAAGGCAGAGTGCACCAATGAAGCAGAGGGGGATATTTTGCAGTGATGAGGGTGACAAAGGCGGTTTCTCCTATGGCGAATGGAAAGGAAGGCAGTTAATTCATCAGTGCTGGAGCAGAGTCCTCAGGGAAAAGAGCAAATTTCCTGCAGATATAACTTTTACCAAGCTGGTACTTGGGTTCAGCTCACTCCCCAGTTGCAGGGACAGAGATTAGAGGTGACATCTGCACTGTCACTGGAGCAGGGCAGCTTCCCCATGGGACAACTGGGTTGAGTTTTGCAGGGGGAGGGTGAGACCACGGCGCTGTGGAAATCCAGAGAGGGCCGGGGGACTCAGAGCAGAGCACTGATCATCACAAACGCTTTCCTGGAGTGCTGCCACCATCCTTTGGCAGGACGGCAGAACAGCACCGGCAGCTCTGCTGAGCAGAAGGAGCCTGTTCCTTTCCAGAGAAGTAACAGGGCAGTTTCCACCACTGCTCCTTCCAGTGTCCCTCCTGGCTGGAGGTCAGACTGGCAAATTTATGAAGCCACTGTGGCCAAATCCAAGTTTTCTTCAGTATATGCTTGAACCTCTGCAGTTTCAGTCACAACTCATTCAAACACTTCAACTGTGATGAAACCATCAAAATTATAAAGATGAAAATGAAAAGGTTATGCTACCATAGTGGCTTCAAATTTTCAGGACTTTTATCTGCCTATGACAGTTACACCTGAAGGCTATGGCTGCTACACACAGAGGGTGGGATTTTCAAATATACCATTGATGTGACCTGGCTTTTGCCAAAGGCAAACTCATTTCAGTTAACTAATAATCACTGCCCTGCAAATATGTCATCTTGAGTTATCATCCTTCCACTGTACCAAGAAACAGCATGAGTTAAAAAGCTCTGAGGGCTCCTGGGCCTTCAGACACATGAAATTTCCCTGGAGATGAATACAACAACTAAGTGCTTTACAAATCTGTACTTTTTTTTCCTGCTGATAGAAGAAGAAGGCAGCAAAAATGGCTGAGTGGGTGAAAGATGGAAAATAATCTTTTCATCTAAACACCTGATGTTCCTCTTCATCCTGGTTTTTAATCTCTCTAATCTGAGCTATGAATTTCAGGGTCAGTAGTTAGCAGGAAACAACAAAGACAGTGGGATAAATATTCCTTCAGGAGTTCACTGATACTGAAGCAATACTGGGTCTTACTCTGCAATGATGCTGAAACTGTGTGGGCTGAATGAATGCAGCCATCAGCCAGCAGGAAGAAGTCAAGTGTGAGCTCCTACAATACACAGAAATACCACTGGAAAGGGTATCTCTCCAAGGAAATGATCTACAAATTAAAGCTGGGAGTTCTGCAACAGCATTCATTCTGTCAGCTCCTTGCTCTGTCTTTTAAAGGCTGTGCTACTGCTGTTTACTTCAAATTCACAGCATCTGATCTTCCTATAACACAGTTTCATAGCTTACTCTGCTCAGAAACACAGGAAACATTTCCAAATCAATTTCCAATGTGTCTGAGATTCCTTCTGTAAGTTTTTGAGCTGGGATGCAAAGCATCAAGGCTGGGGTGGAATTGGTAGAATCTTTCACATGCCCATCTCTCACAAATATCTTCTCTGTTAGTACATTTTATATTAACAGCAATAAGCTAATTAAGCATTATTACTGATAACATAAAAGAAAACCCCAGAAAAAAAAAAGAAAACCCCAGAAAAAGCCCAAAGTTTTTATACAGGTTTCTTTTTCCTTTCTTTTTGCATAAATCAAAGAATTATCCTCATAATCATCTTGCTTGAACCAAGATGATGAGAGAAAATGTCCTGGGGCACTAGCTAAGCTGTCAAGGTCACAGGAAAAAATACATTCCCATGAACAATAAAGGTAATGGTTGTTCTTTTGCATTTAGTGTAACATAAGTTCAATTTTAATTGAAATTCAGCAAAATTACTACAAAACTTCTCTTCTTCCTGATAGTGTAAATGCCAAAAATTATAAACTCAGATGAGCAGTATGAAAAGGAAATTATTCATTTCCAAAGGCATGGGATCAGTCTGCATAGACCTTTTATAGCCCTCAGGTCACATGCACATGCAGTGTTACAGTTCAGAAACTATCTGTTTTCTCATACAGCACAGACATTTTTCAGTGTTTTCCTACTAGAATTTTAACATTATATTTTGCCTGTTGACTTCCTTATTTTCTTGCATCATGGATTAGAATCCACCCAAAACATTTGCAAAAGTAATTACAGTCTGAAACATGCAGAATAAGAGAACATATTGCAAAGTCCTGGGCTATATTTACCAAGCAATTTTTTTACTGTTTTTCAAAAACAAAAGGCAAGGGACATACCCTACCAATGGCATTGTAAGGATAAATCCTACTCTATGAGAGATGCCTATAAAAAAAAAAAGCTTTTCAAAGTTTTTCGTGTGAGGGATGCAGGTTCCTGGATTGTAAACTGTGTTAAAACACTCAGTTGTACTCATATGCTTAATTCTCCACTGCTTTTCAAATTAAATACGCATTTTCAAGAGGACTTGATCTCCCATTTGCTTGCAACTTTTCAATTTTTTTGTTTGCTTGTTTTGAGAACTACAGAAACTTTTATGTTGAAAAAGACCTTGAAGATGATTGAGTTCAGCTGAGTACTGCCAGGTCCATCACTAGACCACATCCCTCAGTGCCACATCTACACATTTTTGAAATGTCACCAGGCATGGTGACTCCACCTCCTCCCTGGGGAGCCTGTTCCAGTGTTGGACAGCCCTTTCAGTGAAGTTTTTCCAGCCATACAATCTAAACCTATCCTCGTACAACTTGAGGTCATTTCCCCTTGTTGCCCGGGACAAGAGTCTGACCCATGCCTGGCTACACACTCAGGGAGTTGTAAAGATTGAGAAAATCCCCCGAGTCTCCTTTTCTCCAGATTAAATACCCACAGCCCCAGCTACTCCCCATCAGACTTGTGCTCCAGACCCTTCACCAGCTTTGCTGCCTTCTCTGGACACACTTTGTGAGGATGGAGTCCTAAAATTTGAGTCTATGGGAATTAACTATGGCACAGAAAGGTCAGGACTGGGAGAAATCCCTTTGGAGCAATTCATGTGAGGAAACTGCTCCCACATCAGCCCCCAGCCAAGCTGCATCTCAACAGCCACTGGGTCCTTCCTGTGCCTGTACCCACCAACTTCCACACTGGCTATGGACTGAGTGATAGCTGTGCTACAGAAATAGAAACTGAAATAAAGAAATGAAATTAGAATCAGTCCCCTGCAGATGGCTCTGTCACTATAAAAGCCACCTGCTCTCAAATCAACACTTGTTTATATATAAATTTAGAACACCATAATAAATTAGCACCCACTCAACAGAAATGAGCTCTTCTGAATGGTGCTTCTCTTCTCAGTGGATAATGGGAGGGGGGAAATGCTTTTTACCTTGAAGAAATTCAGAGCAGAAATGCAATAGCAGCACAAAGAGTGGAAGTGTTGTGGATGGAGTAAACACTTTCCACCTGCCAGCATTTACTCTGCACAGAAGACTTGGTTGGTAATTTTGCAAATACCAACTTGGAGTAGGCACAGAGTACCTATATCAAGTAGGCACAGAGTATCTATATCAATGCCTCAAATCTAAAAAATGTACAGTTGGGTATTATATCAATAAAGTGGTCAAGCTTAAAGTTCATGCAAAAATGAAGAAAATAATAGGTCTAGGGAAAAGGAAAAAAAAAGTAATAATAATAATAATAAAAAAATCCCATAATAAAAATGAGAAGTTTCAGCATAGAGACCAGGAAAGTGGTTTGGAGCTATTTAAGAGCTTAAGGACTTTCACTGAGAGGAAAAAAGTCCCAAATCAGTTAGTTCACTGTGCAGCTGAAATGAAGGCAGCAAACAAAATGTGTGGTTGCTAGGAGGATACAACATAAATCAAAAGCACTACTATAATTGCTATACACTGTAAGAAAGTGATAAGACCTCTCTGGGTATATTATACCTAGTCTTTGTTATCAAACCAAGGAAAGCTCCCATGCGCTTTCAAAGAATGCAGTGCAGAGCAAAACAAAGTGAACAGCCAGCCTGCAAAATTTAAATTATTAACTACAGATAGAGTTTGGAAGAGAAACTGGCAAACAGCAAAAGACAGAGTCTGACAGATGTGAGTCTGAACACTGAGTATTATTGACCAAAAAAAATTCTGCTTGTGTCTGTCGGCCCTAAAATTTGGATATTAAATTCCTGTCCCTTCCTGAAATCAATGAACTGCACAAACACCTCCTAACTATCCCTGTGTCCACCACTTCCCTGAGGGTAGAACAGAAGCCCTTTCAAAGTCCTGAATTTGTTCTGGTCAAAAGTAACCTACCTTTGTAGCTAGTGCCAGCCCATCAGCAAAGATCCCAAGTGAGATCTCATCTTACACAGATTCAGAAGTGAGTGTTGGACCTTGATCCTTCCAGCAGATTGAAAGGTGTCCCTGAAATACCTTGGACAAAGATTTTCATGACACAGTTTCCAGTTGCAGAAAGGTGCAGGGACTTTCCTGCCTTCCAGGAGTAAAATGACAAAGAATGCATTAAAAGCAATGGAATAACTTCAATAAAATATTACTTCTCTAGACATATTGGCAGATTCTCTCTCCCCTGCACCTCAGACATACTCTGACATGTTTTAGAAATATTGGATGCAAAATATGGAAGGGATGCTTCATACAAAAGTCATAGGACACAGATCATAGTTTTCTCATGTGTTAAAAAAGAGAAAGAATTATCCAAATTCATCCCACCTGAATTTTGGCTCTTGACTCATGGCACAAAGTTGAGCATACAGGTACCTCTGACTACAGTCTATGTCCCAGAATGGTCTGCCTTAAGCAGTTCAGCTATGGCCCTTCCAAAAGAGATCAAACTGAGCCCTCCTGCCAAGGCAGAATTCCTGTCTAGCACTGTAACCACTCCACTCCATCCTCAGTGCCTCGTTCCAGCTGGCCAGACTCTGCCCTGGGCTGTCAATTCTCACCAACTTCCTTTTCCACCACACTTCAGGTGACCCCAAAGACCATGGGCTGTGTGTCTTCATTTGTAACTCTTGTACCCCCATTGCCCACCTATTTATTGATCTATTGACCTTGTGTTTAAGTTTGTTAAATATACAGCTTTCCACTTAAACTGCAGTGATGCAGTCATAAACCACAAGCTATAAATCAAAAAAATGCATTACCTTGTTTCTTACTGTACTAGAAATTTAAACTGCAGTGAAGTCACCAGTCTATATTCCATTAGGAATAACATGAGTGTTCTGCACACATATTTTCAGCACAAGAAAAACAATGGCCAAACACTGACACTGTTCAGGCCAAGGATGGAAGCTCTGAGACAAAGGCTTGTCAAGAATGTTTCATATATTGAGTGGGGAGAATTGCTTTTGGGCACGTCCATCAAACTCCACCAACTATAAAGGGAGCCTGAAGGGGACCAGACTTCTCACTTAGATTTGTCAGCAAGGTTGGATGAACCCAAACACACAACTCCCTGTAGCAAAGAGAACCAGGGTTTTGCATCAAGAGTAAAATGCTGCTGCTGTTAACCAAGCTGCCTGTTGGAAGTGGGAGAGGATTCTATCATATGGATATGATTGAAAGGGTTACTGCCAAAAATCCTGTAAATGCTAGAAAAAATTCAAAAAATAGGGCAGGAACAGGACTCAGGACCTGATAAAGTGCTAGCCAAACACCAACCAGGCTCAAGGAAAATGAAAAAGACTATATAATATTCAATTANTAATCCTTCTATAATATTTATTATAGAATATAAATATTATAGTACAATTCTGGATAAAGTCCCTTGTAGTTGGGGAAAAAATGACCACAAAAAAAACCAAAAACTCACAAGCAACTCTACCTAGGATATTCTTTATCAAAATGTCAGAGAGTTCACATTTCTCTTTGAATTTAAAAATAAATAAGGAGTAAATCTGTCTCTCTGTGTGTGTAAAGTATGGTTATTATAAAAGTAAAACAATATTTTCATCAAGAATGGGCTCGCATCATGCAATGTGCTGTGTAAAAAACCAGAAAAAACCTGTGCACCAGAAATCCCAAATTTCAGAGAGGAGACAGCACACAGACATGGACAGACAGACAGAAGAGGAACAGAGAAAGGAAAGAAGAATGGTAAGAGCAAAAAGAAAAATAATTTGAAGGATGATAAAGGATGATAGTGAAAGAGTTTCATAAATGCATACATGGGGCTCCTCTCATGCAAGGGAAGAAAGTGAGTCCTTGTTTGAAGATGTATGTGGGTAAATGGCTCCCACAGGTACAATCACATCTTGTGATGATGACTCAAACTGCTCATTAGCTGTTTTCATTGCTGTTTTTCTTTTAATTCTTGCACACACAACAATAATACTGAAAGGCACTGAAGGTTGCTAAGTCTGGACCTAGATAAAATTTTTTTCTGCCCAGCTTCTTCTACTGAAACTGCTTTCATTCCATTGCCACTTGTGCTGTCACTGGAGTCATTAGTGGGTGTTAGCTCAGCCTCCTTTGGGTCACCCCAACCCTCACACACCTGGGGTCATTTCCCCAGGGAATCCTACCCCTCATAGCAACTCATGAAACATTACAAATTATCTGCTCACCTTAAAATGAGCAAAACCTGCTAAAAATGACACATTTCCTTTTAATTTTCTGGTCTTGAGGGCATGAGTGACAGGCTGTATTCCAAAAGGTCCAAAACCTTGCCATGACACAGCCAATCCTCACAGTAACAGCTGCTCCTCACCCCTAAAAGAAATCAACTTTTCCTTGCAGAAAGGATGCCCACAAGTTCAAAGAAAGAAGCGGACCCCTGATGCTCCACCATGATGTTGTTAGGAAGGCAGCATGGTCTAGATGGCAGTTTCTTTGCTAGAAATTTCTCTTCTTGGGTGTTTTCCAGAAGTCTTAAGCAGGATGCCATAACTTCTTTATTTGTTAGTTACTCATAGCCCTTAAAATAACATTATATTTCTGTCTGGAAGAGCAGAGAGAAACTATAAGAGGGGAAAATATTGGCTCCCTGGGCAATGGAACTACTGAAATCTTGTCTTCTGTGGCTCATGGCGAGATTCGCTGATGTCTAACAAGATATCAGCTCCTGCTGATGCTTCTTCCTTGGCTAGAGAATTCCTATGTCTCCTTTGTACAGTGCCTCCAGTACCTCAGTGAGTAAATCCATACTGCAGGCTTTAATATGGTGGAGGCACAAAAAGAGTCTCCCTCTTTCATGAAGCCATTGATTTTCATGAAGTTTGCCAGACCTTTCATTACATCTAGCTGATACTGGTTGGTTGAATCAAAAAAGCTACTGAGAGAAGCAGAAGCAATTGTGTGCTCACACACACATTGTGGTCACATAACACCTCATTTTCCCAGAAAACCAGACTGGAGATCTTCCTCTCTGTACAGACCATTGAGAAACCACTTCCAACAGAATGAAATTGTTCCCACTGTACCACAGAGGAAAGTTCTCAGCATGTACTCTTTGCTAACTATGCTCAGTCGATGCAGAATCCACCAGCTCCAGCCTCTGAATTAACATGCAGACCAGCAATACAAAAACCCAGTCTTTTCTGCAGTTTCTATTCATCAGTTCAAGCAGGGATGAATGTACTTTATTTTTCTCCCCAGATGGTTGGAAGCTGCAAAGTAATTTAGCAGCCTATGTTCTTCTGAAAAAATTATCATGCTTTTTCTTTCCTGGGTGACTTCTGCATTCCCTGCTGACTAGCTTAATGGTACTGAGAGTTATGGAATGATATTGTTTTTATTATGTGCCTTTTTAAATTGCATTTTGACACACAGTCTATCCATTCATGGGTCTTTAAAGAAGAAGCTTTGCCCAAGTGCCTGCAACATCTAAGTAACAGAATGGTTACCTTGGAAAGACACTGCAAATAAGCCAAGGTGCTTTGGGACAAGAGTGCTCATTTTCAGTCCTTTCATTTTGCCATTCTCTAAAGAGGCCATGAAACTACTTACTGACTTGTGAGAGTCAGTAAAACACTTCAGAAGAAGTTTTCCTCTGGATTTTAGTCCTAGCTTGGAGCTATACAGAGAAATGAGGAAACTGTGATTTTAAGAAAGATAGTTCTCTTTACTAAGGCCTCTCAAATGCTGGCATTTCCTGCCCCTTGTGCAGCCAGCAGCGCTGGGCATGGCTGTGAGACTGGTCCCCTGAGACATAAAAAGGGAAAGAGCTACATGTCTCCTTCAATAAACTAACCAGAGTCAAGGGCCATTTGTGGGTCCTGGCCCTGAGGCCTTTACAGATTTAAGTTGTTAACAAATCACCTGCATGGTTTTGGCCCTTGACAACCACTGCTCCTCCAAGCAACTGCTAGGTGCACTGGGAATTAGCACAGGTGCTGGCCCATTGCCATAAAGCAGTTGTCATCCTTTCTGGGGAGGCTCCAAGGCTCAGCAGTGGAGATGCAGGCAGCATGTGCCAGATGGCCTCAGAGCTGTCCCAGGCACACTGAAGCTGCTGGAGCCAGGGCAGCCCACCAGTCTCAGTGGACAGCAGTGTGCAGGCTGTTCTACATGGGGACATCACAGGGACATCACAGGGACATCATGTACCCTCCTCCTGCTGCCTCCCTGTGAGCCCCAGGCATTGCAGGAGAGACCCCACTGAGGGAGCAGTGTGCTGGGGGTACCAGGGACACCTAACTCAGCCCCACTAACACTCAGTCCAAAGGCTGTTTCTGTGCTGGGTATTGTAAGAGTGCTCTCCCATGAGCACACACAACAATAATACTGAAAGGCACTGAAGGATGCACTGAAGGAGTGCAGCCAGGAGAGGAATAAGTTGTGCTGCAGCGGCACAGGACTTCCAGCCAGCTGCTGGCACCCAGACCTCAAGCCACAACAGAAAAGTCAGTCTCCTGCTGACACAGAGCCAGAAAACTTGGGCCAGAAGGGATCAGAACTCATTTAAGGTGATGGCCATCATCTTGCCTAGCACACTGGAGACTTGAGGCAAGGCCATGCCACCCTGGTTCATGCCAGAAACGCCAGCTGGACCAGGTAGAAGCATCCAGAGCACAGATGAAATCTGTTCTGCACACTCAGAGGGACTTTCTCCTCTGAAGTTTATGATCAGCTGGAAAGAGTCCCCTCCTGGCACAGGAAAACCTCCCACCACAAGAAGCAGTCAGGTGTATAAGACCTCCCCTAGCAAGCTGTTTCAGGCCACCAAGCACAAGCACATCCCCTAAATGTTCCTGAATGATCCAAGCTGCTTCTCCTTGCCATTTCTTAGTCCAACAGCAGCAGCTAGAGGGACCTGGGTCTTCCCAGCCATCCACTGGCAAGAGCTGTCAAGATAAAAATCCCCCAGGGAAAGGCAGGTGAGGCTGTGCCTGCAACCTTCCAGAGAGGAGCTGCTGAGCAGAGCCAGTGCTGTCCGAGCACTGGGGATTGGGGATCTACAAGCCTTTCCCCCACCTTCTGCCACTAGCCTGCACTTTGCATCTCTGATTCCATGTTTCACACATTATCTGTTGTTTATTTTGGGCCATGATGAACAGTAGGGATGTTTAGCACACATCTCAAATACAAGGCTACCATGATTCAAACACAAACCAAGTCTCTGAGGCATCTCCTCAAAAGACACTGAATTTTTGCCTCTTTCTCTCCAGTACCACTTTTTCCTTTGGTTCATCTCTATTCCTGTTCATTTGTCTTAACCACAGAGGCCAGAATGAGATGAAGTTTGGGAAATGTCCTGGCATTATTTAAGGATTTATCCCTGCTGCAACAAATCCTTTCATGCTTCTGGCTGCTAATTACAAGCAAATACTTTGATAGCCATGGAAATTACTTAACTATCCTTCCACCTTTCAAACACTGTGTCAAATGATGTATAAATACACATCTTAATCCAGTTTGATCACAACTTGAAATGAATAAACTAAGAATAGGCTCTTGCAGCTTAACACATGAAAGTTGAAAACATTTGCTTACTATTTGGGACCCATTTCTATCTGAATTAATGAGCATAGTGCTATAAATATCTAATTTCCATGAATTTCAAATAATGTGGGAGCATATCTGGGATGCCAGTATTGGGGAAGAAGCATCTTTGCTTCTTTACTGCAGCAAATCAGTGACATTTCCATTTCAACTCGAGGCCCCAGTGAGTTTTTCCTGCCAACTCTTGACACTCCCTGGAGAATTTGTAGCCAGTGACCACTTCTGCTGGGAGAAACAATTCAGAGCCTGGCAAAATTCCACAAACCCTAATCTGCTTAATTAACTGTGATAGAAGTAGTATTCATATGAACCAGGGAAAAGAACAGAATTGAGCCTATAAAAAAATTCAGCTTTGCTGTTAGAAAAGACACATTCATTGTAAGGAAGTATAATTCTCTCTGAATTAGCATGCTTGACTTTTATCTGTAGTATATTATCTTTTTGAATGTTACTATGAACGTGCTGCCTTCTACAGTGTTTTTGTTTTATCTGACAGCTCATTCAGCTCCCTGATAGCAGGCTTTGCATTTTGAGTTTGAATATGCCTCTGCCACACACCTACAGCTTTCCATCACAGGCAATAAATATATTTATTTAATTTTTGTCTTCAATTTTGTTTTGTTTAATGTTGTTTTCTCCAGACAGATGTGGCTACATTTGTGCTGAAACTCTATCGCCAGAAATGAAGATCAGGAATATTGAGGAATTCTGCTCAGAATGAGAACTGAGACTATGGATGGATGGATGGATGGATGGATGGATGGATGGAGAAATGTTAAGTCTCAAAACAGTAGTTCCTGTTGTTGATGTGGTTTTTTTTTCCTTTCAATGCACAAGCAGACAATTGCGTCATTCCTTGATCAAAGAAGTTTTAGGATCCTTATGTTCTTTAACAAGATCTGGCAGAGGTTTTCCACTGGAATAGATTTCCACCAGGAAAAGCCTGATTGAGAAAACCAGGTATATTTATGCAATCATACCAATTTTGACAAAATTTTGGAGGAAAGATAAATTCAGACTTTTTATCAGCTCCACTCTCAGCAGTTGACTCAGGCACAAAAACCATGCAGAACTGAAACCTCATCCTTTATAGATTTTCACATATCCTGGCTCCTCACATAAAAAATTTGAATTAGCAAAAAAAGAGCTGTATCCAATGACATCATTAATCATTTCTACATTCTGTGGTATGAGACTTGAAATATTTCTCTATCAATGTTGTGAGAATAAAAAACCCTCTGTGTGTTACTACTGCATTAAATTTCTGAGCATGATGGGCATGGGTGGCTTCCACACGTGCCAGTGTGCTTAGAGCAAGGGAAATGCTGAAAGAAAAACTTTGAGAATGGTCAGTGCTCTGCCTGCAAATACTTGAAGCAAAACTGTGCCAGCTCAGCCAGCCCTGAGTCACAGGCTGAGACACTGCACTATTACAGGGACACAGAGCCCTGTTCTTTCATTGGATATATTAATGCATGGGCAGCCTCTGGTGCAAGTGCAAATGCTGCAGTTCCTGACTCTTCCTGCGGCTTTCAAACAGGTACTGAAATTCTTCTATTGGGAATGACATCTACCTAAATCCATGAATAAAACATGCTTGAAACTAGTTCCTGCAAAAGGTGACTGAAAACCCAGTCTCTGGTCCCCAAATTCCATCTGTAGGAACAAAGAGCAGGTTTGGTTCAGAGAAGAGG
>VYZP01076556.1:1004-11720 GCA_013400635.1 Hypocryptadius cinnamomeus
CTTTCAGTTCCAGGCTTTAATTTATAGTCTTTCTTCCAGGTGGTGGCAAGGCACAGATCCAAAGTACAGTATGGCTTACACCAGATGTTGGCACTCATGCAAGCCTAATTTTGGCAAGCAGGGGAAGAGTCAGGGCATTGAGATGTCGTGGCAGCCATTCTGGTGTTGGCTTGGTGCCTTGAGAGCATGGCAGAATTTCATGTGTGTGTGTCAACTCCAGATACTTTTCCCAGTTGTTTTATGTTCTTTAAAGCAAACTCTCCAGCTGTTATAGTGTGGAGAAGCAAACTTTAAGCAACCAAATGAGTGTATCTGATACAGAAATACGTAAAAATGTTTGAACTTGCAGAGTCTGAAACTCTGTCTCTGCATATCAACACATTGTGCACTTCAGCCTGATTCAGATGGGCAGCAATTTAGATGACAATGATGAAATGACAAGCATTTCTAATTTTGGCTTTTATTGAGTGCAGTGTTGAGTCAAGATAGAACTTGAACATTTGTACAACAAAGCTGACTTAAACAGTACTATAAACTCCAAATAGTTGGCCTATCAAAAACCCACAAGAAATAATGTTCAATTAGTGCTAATTTTTGCTAACAGCATCATGAAAAAGCAGCTACAAGCTGAAATGAGAAAACTCAACTGCTAAACACAGATCATGTGCTGCTTTATTATTTGGCTATTCCCTCTTGAGCATCCTGGATTGAATAGAACAATTCAGCCATGGCTGACATGAAGCTAAATAGTATTGCACTGCTAGAAATAGCAGGTGAAAAAGCAAGCAAAGAATCATAAAAAAAAGAGCTGAACCAATGTTCCTCCAATTCAGAGCTGAGAGAATGGAGGGTAAGAAACGAAAAGACTACCTGCTAGGGATCCCTCTAAGGGACAGAGAATTAAATAAAGGCATTATATGGACATATGGCAAGGGCAGCTGCAAGGCATGCCTGAAGCCTGGGTAAGCATCCAGGTGATACCACAGCAGGAGAACATGATTTGCTGGTCTCTCAAATTTTGGTGCTGTAATCCTTACTGAAACTTTGTTAAGTATCACTGGTAGATAGGCATTAATTTAACTTTAGTTTAATATAACTCTAATTTCAATAGGATTATAAGGGGATTGGCTCTCTAGAAAAAAAATATGGAGGGGAATTAAGGTACTTCTGAGAGAAATCTTCATCTAACATGTCCTAGTTAGCAGAAGAGACACACATCCTCTTTCAGACATGCTAAAAAGCCTTATCCTGGGGCAACATGGCAATGATTCAGGGACACAGACAAATCTTTTCATATCACTGGATATGCCTTGCATTTTAATCACTTGACAGAGAAGACAGCCAGGGGCCTGAACCCAGGAGGAGGCAAAGAGTGGGGTGGGGCTTTCTTTGGCTCATTGCTCATGGATTAGCTACCTGAGGTGAAAAAGATTCCAATAAGAGATCACATAATGCTACTAACACCAGTTCTATTTCCAGGTACATCAGAATTTAGCCTCAAATTAAGTCAGTAGTATGGCTCCATAGTTACCCTGGTCTAATTCAGTGAATCATTGGCTTTGTTACCAGGGAAACTGGCTGCTAGGAAAGGGCTGAGGTTTAGGATGAATATTCTCTGTTGTGGACAAGACAAGAAATATGTAATACTGGAATAGTGTGCATCGGTTTACAGTGGCCAGTACTTTCATCTTTGAAACCCTTCCAAATTCAACTCCCTCTCTGATGATGACCAAGATGATGAAATGAACTCTTTAGCTAAAAGCCACCTATGACAACTGTTGTATGAGCAAGTGTGCATAACTTTACAAACGACCTTAAAAATCATCAGTACCAGACATCACAGTGTTTTATCTGCAGTGAGCACTACTGTTGGATGCTCAAGGTATCTTAGTTACCAATTCTAAGATTAGCTTTGAGTACACCACATCATTGTTTACCCAGCATATTTGATATCAAGTAACAGATCTCCATGCATTTATCTGTCTTTTTAAAAAGATTTTTATATTAAGGCACCTAAGGAATCCCTTTAAGAAGAAATTTGTTCACAAAAACCCTACTAAAGGTGTCCTTCATAGCAACAATTTCAAATGAGGTGATTGAGGCAGGCTGACAGCAGCATACATTCTCTTCATATCTTCCTCTGCTTTTTCACTGTTGTTGACCTCTCTCTGAAAGGCACATGAATACCTTGCCTATACCTTTACCTTGTGTACAGCACACAAAACCAGATCACCCAAACACCTGACCTGAACAGTCCTGCCCCATGGAGGTAATGAAAACCCATCTGAACTGGTGAGAACGAGAAAAAGTGCATTAATAACCTCTAAGTAAACACTGCGGATATTTTAAATCCATATCAGGGATGTAAGCGCTACTTTTAGTAATACAATTATAACAGCAAGGATTTTGAAAGGAGACTGATGGATTTAGGAACCCCTAATATTTGTCCATTAAGTCACCCAGAGCATTTAAACACATTAATGTTCATAGCAGATATATAAAGTCATATTTGTTAAACTTGATTCTATTTTATGCTCGTGAAGCGCATGCACATAGAACAAAAGCAGTTTTGAAACTGTCATTTCAACAATATGCACTAGGGTTTTTTTCCACAATGTTTCAAAAAGGAATCTACAAAACACAGAGGTCCATTAAAGTGTTTAACATCTCTAAACAAGAAAGACAAACCCCCTTTTACATATAATTTCAGCCTCTAAACACTTAAGAGAAAACAACAGGAAAGGAAAAAAAATCCATGCCTGTGTGCTGGATTTGGGTGCACATCTGTAGGAGTGTGTGCACACTGTGAAGCACCTACTTAATTTAATCAGATGGATCTCTGTACTAGCAAACTATTTCTACCTGTGAAAATTACAGACGCCTTTGATCTACAATTCCAAGCAAAGGGGAAACAAGCTTGTTACCTACCCAGGCATTTCCCACACTGTCCTACACTTTCCACAAAGGCCCCAGTGGGGTCAGCACTTTGGAAAAGGAATATACCTAGGCTGCAGGAGAGAGAATTATGAAGAGCATTCCTCAGAAGGCAGTTTATCAACAGATGGCTTGTGGGGCTTGCACCCCATGCAAAAGGAACAAACACTTCCCTTGTGATTTATTTCCCCATGCATCTGTCAAGAATTGGTCTCCCCAAATCCCCTGGGAATCAATTTTCTCAGGTAAAAATTCCAGGCCTTCAATTTTTGTCTTTACTGGACCAATAGTCATGTTTAGAGCTGTTAATTCTTATGTTCAAAAAGGTCCGACTTCTTTAAAAACACAAATATGCCCCAGTGCTACATAAAAAACATCCTCTATCCCAGGATGCATATGCCAAAAGAGGATGCCAGGGAAGGACTTCAAAACAAGGAAATTACACTGTACTTCAAGTACACAGTACCTTCCCTATTTCCAGATCAACAGATCATCTCTGCACGCATATAAAAACCCTTGGTGGATTTCTCTTCCCTGAAAATTCCCCACTTCCTATTGTTCCCACATGAAGTTTTAGCATCCCCAAATCAATAAGCCTGCCAGCTACCATCTGACACCACCAATACAGGCATAAAAGAATTTATACTGACACTGCTAGTGAAAGGGATTGACAAATAGCAGCTCTTCAGCTGCTAAAACAAGAACATGAAAAGAGGTTGATTTAAATAGATTTCTATCACATGCAATTGAAAGAAATCAAGGGTTCTGAACAACAAGAATGACTCTTTTAAAGCAACAATTAGAAGTCAGGCTAAGCTTTAGCTGTCTAAAAGTTACATGCCTAATCTAAATTATTATCATTTCTTTATGCTATATCTAGAGAGAGGAATACATAGCAAGGCAACTTGCTCCAGATGACAAGTCAAACCCTCCCTATGATAGCTGTTTTCTTGGAAATTAACAGAAAATTAACAGGAGCATATCTGTTCTCTTTAACTATTTGCTTCATTCATTGGAAAAAAAACAACCCCTTGATTATATAAAATAATTCCTAAATTCCTAAAATACATAAGAAAATAACAAAATTGTATCCCACTAAAACATTCCTTAAAATACTGCTCGAAAAACTATAGGATAAACCACTGGTTTATCAGAAGCATAAAGTTCAGACAAAACCCACATAATTATAATTTATCTCATTGCTAAAATAAACACCTGACATCAGGAGTTTTTCTTTGAAAGGAAGATTACCCTTGGTTACTAAAGGAGAAATTTTATCACTAGAAGCCCAGTGCTGGAGTAATGTTTATAATACCTTCACCCCTAAAGCGGTTCCCTTGAGTAATGCTACAGAACAGCTGGCTTCCCAGAAATATGATAGCATCTTCTACTATTTAATTGGGCCCCTGAACTTGGTGGAACATTCAGGAGAGGTTGTCCAGGTGCAGGTTATTTGCAGTCTAGGATCTGTATATTTATACACAGCATTGGGTTTTCCTACATAGGTTTTTATTTCTAATTACTCTCTTCTCCTTGAGAGATATTTGCAACACTTATTACAGCAATTGTGCAACAAACCACATTACAGCAGAGTGTAAATCATCACACAAAATCAGAATCCTGGTTACTTCACACTAGAATAAATGAAATAATTTTGCTCAACAGTTACGCTAACGTTATAATTCTCAGCACTTCATTTTTTTTCCATCTTTAAAAACTAAGGCAGTGAAAAAATGTCTGAAAATAAATATTTTCTTTGATATACAGGGTTATTTCACCAGACAGTTACAAATGTCTCAAAAGATGCAACATACAGATCACCTCAATATGAGGGAGGCTCAAGGTACTTTTGCTTTGTTTGTATTCACCAAAGAGATTTTAAGATAAATGTATACCTTAAAAAATTGCCTTATGCTGCCTATGTACTCACATTTGTAGGAACACAATTGTTGCCATGCACATCTTAAAAAACACTTTGCTGATTAACACAAAAGTACAGAATGTAGGCTGATAGTCTGTTTATACAGAAAATGGACTACCTCAGGTGACAGCAGAAAAGCCACCACACTTGGAAATAAAATAAATATTGTGATAGCCTGTACACTTACCAGTAGAGATAAATAGCAATTTTTATGCCTGTATGGAAAAAAACCACCTACATTCATCACAGCGGGGGTGCAGTTCAATTTGCAGTTACACAATTTTAAATTAAGATTAATTTTTCTAAAGCCAGTGTAATTCTGCTGACAAAGTGACCTGAAAGAGGAGTTCAGCTGATTTCTCAACTGCTCTGGATCCCATGGGTCAGATCCATTGTGTGCATGCCAGTTATCTCCCAGGTGTCAAGCAGGAGCAAAGAAATGAGTCAACCTCCTGGGGTTATGGAGATGTGGCACATCCTGGGTGAAGATGGCATGACTGTATGAGCCAGATACAATCAGGTGGCTGGGGCATCCAGATGGGTGACCTCAGGCCCTCATGTCTCCTTCCACATTAGAAAGCTTTGGTTATTTATATAAGACACTTACTGTACCACTGTGGCTGGACCTCCCCTCCCCCAACCTGGCCAGTAATGTGCACCAAGCTCTAATAAGCTCTTTTCTAGGATCATACAAGAGGTTCTTGCAATACTGATCAGGTTTACAGGCTGTACTTCTGCAGAAATGTGTTACTAAGATATTTTTATTGCATTTATATAACAATAACCAAGTGCTGAACTCTAACTGACAGACTGTTCAAGGTTTTTCTGTCTGCACTTT
This sequence comes from Hypocryptadius cinnamomeus, assembly GCA_013400635.1. Lineage (NCBI taxonomy): Eukaryota > Metazoa > Chordata > Aves > Passeriformes > Zosteropidae > Hypocryptadius > Hypocryptadius cinnamomeus. The sequence goes on from VYZP01076556.1 coordinate 6,698, forward strand.
CAGTGCCCACACCAGATCAGATTCCTCTTTCTCACTCATCTTTTACACCTTGGTTTCATCACTTCTAGTCTCTTTCCCCAAAAAACTCCCTAGCATCTCCTTCTTGACCCAAAACAGAGCTGCAAAGAGAACTACCTACTCCATCTTCAGCAAATCCCCTAACTTCTTCTCCACGTTGGTGCTTTTTCTTCTGAAACTAATCAGAATTAGTAGCTGAACATAGATTTCATGATCTCTTTGTCCCAATCAATAAATTTTACAAATTAAGTCAGACAACCACCTCATTACATACAACCCAACCTAAGGAACTGCAAGCGTACCTCGAGCGCTGCAGCCAGCTCTGGGCTTCCAGCACAGCAATAACAAGGGTGTGTTGGAGAGGGTCCAGAGGGCCCAATGATCAGAAGGATGAAGCACCTCTCCTGCAAGGAAAGGCTGAGAGAATTGGGTTTGTTCAGCCTGGAGAAGAGGTTTTGGGGTGACCTCATTGTGGCCTTCTAGAACCTGAAGGGAGCCTTCAAGAAAGATGGAGAGAGACTTTTTACAAGGGTAGTGACAAGGGGGGAATGGATTCAGACTAAAAGACAGTAGTTTGCATATTAGGAGTGAGGAAGAAATTCTTTACTCTGAGGGTGATGAGACACTAGAACAAGTTGTCCAGAGAAGTTGTGGATACTCCATCCCTGGAAGTGTTCAAGGCCAGGCTGGATACTCACTAGGGATATATGATTTGGCATTACATATATTGATACATTATGAAAATTACTTAAGAGTCATGATGATGACAAAGAAAACACACTAAATTTTCCAAAAAGAAATATGTATCTGTAATGATCCTAATTATAAACCATTTAAGATATATCACTACCTACACAGGTACTAAGCAAGTATCACCTTCTGTAATTCCACCAATCAGATGTCAGTGTCAGATTTCTTTCTACGAACAAGTTTAATGCTAAGTGTCCTTATGATATTAGCATATAAACTGCATGTGACCCTTGTACAAATCAAACACATAAACACAGAAGTATTCAACAATAGTGTTTGTTTACAGTACAAAATAAATTCAGTTAAATCTTAAAGCTTAAATGTATGTGAAGTCACTAGAGAATAAATAATTTATCCTATATTTTTCCAAAAGTGCTAAATTTTTGGCTAAAAGAACTGGAAATCAAGAGCTTTACAAGAAAACTGAATTTTGATTCAAAAACATATTTTATGTGAGAGACAACTGGGCAATTAGATCTCAGTTTTCAAGAAAACAGGCTCCCTAATTTTATGTGTTCCTGAACCATGAAAAATGACAGATCCTAACCACAATGAATCACAGAGATGCAGTCTAGATACCACAGGAAAAGAAACAAACTTATCTCTAATGACCAGGAGCACATTTTTTAAGGTGTAATAACAACCATGCATATAAATTATTACTTTCTCTAATTCATCACACCCAACATCATGAAGAACATCAGAAATGTTCTTCTATTGCATTTCCACTTTCAGGCACCAGAGGAATGAAGCCTTTGCGCAATGCCTATCACATCTGGAAGGGTGGGGCAAAAAGGATTCTTCCAAACTGAAAATCAAAAAGACAGCTAAGTTTTAAAACTTAGTATCCCAGATTTTAGAATGTTAAGTAAGGTGCTAAGAAATTTACTACATGGCATGTAACTAGTGCCTGGTTTAGAAGCTGTTCACATACACCTCTCTGACAATATCAATGATCCCAGCTGTGTCAAAAGTGTGCAGTTATATGGCTTCAGCCTCAAATTGAATAATTCCTTTAGTAAAAGAGAACTCCACACTGTTACCTTGGGGAATTGTAAAAGTCAACACTAAACAATCAATTTTATCCATAATTCTGAAAGCACCAGTCAGGATTAAACTGCAATCATGACTTGTTATTAGATCAGTATATGTCTGACTAATGCTTGGCTGCAGGAGGATTTATCACAAGTTCAGTTACATCTAATGCTTTCCCACTTATATTTCTCCCTGCAGAGCTAATCGGATCTCAATGGAAGTTTATGGGAAATTCAGCTACTAAAGTGACAGATATACAAGTCTCGTCTGTCCCTTCTTTCTGACATGTATTTGTGGGAGGAGATGGGATGGAGTTAAGCTGTGGGCTGTGGGATGCACTTGCAGAAGCACATGGCAGCACAGAACAGCACATGGCAGCACATGGCAGCGTGAAGCAGCAGCACATGGCAGCACATGGCAGCACATGGCAGCATGAAGTAGCAGCACATGGCAGCACATGGCAGCACATGGCAGCACAGAGCAGCACATGGCAGCACAGAGCAGCACATGGCAGCACATGGTGTTGCTGTGAAACCCCGAGTGGGACCTCAAGGGACGAGGACGTGAGAGAGACAGGGAAATCTTGACTCCATGTTTCAGAAGGCTGGTTTATTATATTATGATATATATTACATTAAAATACTATATACTAAAACTATACTAAAAAGGATAGAGAGAAAAGATCCATCAGAAGGCTAACAAGAATAGAAAAGGAAGAATGAATAACAAAGTCCTGTGACTGCTCAGACAGTCCACACAGCTGGATCATGATTGGTCATCAAGTAGAATCAATCCACATGGACCAATGTGGTTGCACTTGTTCAGACACAGTTGCATTCCACAGCAGCAGATAATTATTGTTGACATTTTTCTCTTGAGGCTCCTCGGCCTCTCAGGGGAAAAATCCTGGCAATAGGATTTTTCATAAAATATCATGGCTACAGACATGGCAGCACAAAGAAGCACAAAGGAGGACATGGCAGCACAAAGTGGCAGCATAAAGTGGCAGCACAAAGGAGCAGCACATGGCAGCACAGGGCAGCACATGGCAGCACAGGGCAGCACGGAGAGGCACATGGCAGCACATGGTAGCACAAAGGAGCACATGGCAGCATAGAACAGCACAAAGGAGCATATGGCAGCACAGAGAGGCACATGGCAGCACAAAGTGGCAGCACAGGGCAGCACATGGCAGCACAGAGCAGCACATGGCAGCACATGGCAGCACAAAGTGGCAGCACAGGGCAGCACATGGCAGCACAAGAAGCACATGGCAGCACAGAGTAGCTTGTCTCCACATGACCTTGGTGGGAGGAGGCATCATGCAGCAGAGCCCTACAGGAGAGCATGTCACAATAGAGATGGACAAGACACCTGTTTCTTCATGCAGAACAGCCGCATCTTTATTCACATAGCTCATTATCATCATTTACATCATTATCAGAAGGCACCATGTTTAAATCTAATTGGTCAGCAATTTGTTGAAACTCAGTTCATTGGTTGGTAATGGCTAGTGTACGTGTCCATCAAACTTTTCTCTTTCTAGATATGTTTACATTTTTGTCTCCTGGAAAGTGAATGTTTCACATGGGTAGAATTTCCCTCCCCATAGGTGCAAGCCATCCTCTCACAAGAACAGATTGTTATGTAAACTGATTCTTGTTCTTATAATTATTTTCTCACGGGAACTTATCAGATTAGCTGTTAGCTTAGCTGAAGTAACAAGGTCTGATTTTACAAGGCCTTTCTTTTATAAGGTTTTACCTATACACAAGAGGAGCCTGCCAAGAGCTGACACACAGGTGAACAGTGCATGATCACCCCATGGAAGGACATTTAGAACACATGTGGCTGACATGGAAACGTTGGATAGGTCATGTAGTGAGAATTACCATGTAAGGAAATACTGTGCCCTGAAGAACTGTACAAAACCAGCTCTATTCTATCTGAATAAATGATTCAGATTCCCTGACAGTCTGGGTCCGTGTCTTTGTTGTTCCAGGTATTTTCTCCTTTTCTTTTGCTTTTTCTCAAAACTGTTTTCTTTTTTTTCAGGTTTACTTCTGCACTGGTTCTGGCATGTATTAATTATCTTTTTGTTCCTTGTCTCTCTCATTTTTTTCCTATCATTTTTTCAGTTTCTAATCTAGCTAGCGCATTGTAGCACGAAGTTGAGGCAGACTGTAGCTACAACATGTACCAGAGAATATTCTCCCTATTTTTTTTTCAGGCGTCCACATAATTCCTTGAAGAGATATCCTTGTAATGACTTAAAGGAGAGAAACCGAGATGCACTGGGAGGTGGCCATTCTTCCAGGGGCAGTGAAGCACACACACTCCCACAAAGGCCCAGAAGAGAAACTAGGAACTACTGGTTTATATATTTATGGACAGTGCAACCAACTGTCACAAAACCTCTGTCAAAGACCAGGCATGGTCTGTAGCCTTGAAAAATAAGGATACTTATGGCACCTATACAGCCTTCCTTGTGTGTTTTGGATGACTGAGCTGAATGAATGAATGAATGAGCAGGCAGCTGGAACAATTTTCTCTGGTACTGCAATTTGTATGATCTGAATTTTTGTAGACTCTGCACATTCAAGGAGGCCTGGAAAAAGATAGGCATTTAGTTATGAAAACCTCAGTGTTGAAAACATATAAGAAATATATAGCTACACTTCTGCCTGCTGTAAATCAGCCTCTCTCTTGTTTGAAGTTAAGCTATATTTCATCCAGCTGCAGACGAAAATGACTCAGGGTAGAAGTTGTCCCAGTACACTGTCTAGAAAGGGCACTACTACTGGTGATCTAGATCTGAAATGCTGAATTATTAGGACCCAGAGTCACTGTTAGACCCAATATTAAAGTATCCTGATTCCTGATTCCCAGCAGTAAAATGAAGTCACAAGCAGGTACCTTAGCATACAAGGATTTATCCTATTCCTTGTGAGGTTAACTTGCTACTCAGGCTGCACATGGAAATAATCAGCCCCGCCATGATTCCTTAAATATCAGGGATTAAGCTTAGGCTTATTAAATATGGTACTGTCTCACTTCAATACTGAAAGATAAAATATATAAAACTATGCAAAGAAGAAGAACAAAGATTCCTCTGCAGACCGTGGTGATGACCATGGTGAAGCAGCTGTGCCCCTGCAGCCCCTGGGGATCCAGGGGGATGCAGAGATCCACCCACAGCCCATGGGGATCCAGGGGGATG
>VYZP01076558.1:0-56186 GCA_013400635.1 Hypocryptadius cinnamomeus
CAGACACTCTTGTTAATATATCAGAGAAAATTTTATTTTGAAAGGGACCTCTGGATGTCATCTACCCAGACCCTGCTCAGAGCATGCACTTAAGCTGAAATAAACACATAACCTCTTCTTCCCTTGACAATCAGCATAAAATATTTATGAAAAATAAAATATTACTTTGGCACCTTCTAATCACAGTTCCACTTACAGTTCCATTTTTATTAAAGAAAACACAATGATATTAGAAGTTCAGTGACCTGGCTTCACACTCTGGGTAGCCATGCTATTTTGCAGACATTTTTTTGCTGGTCTTTAAGTTGGGAAACTGGAACATAATGTCACACAAACAACAGATGTCCCAACATCTACGACTACCTGGAATTTTACTCCAAAAATTCCATTCCACTTGGAATAGAGATTGAATTCCTTTGTAGCAAATGAGGACAAGGTTATCTTGTAAGAATCTAGTTGTTAGAAAGTTATTTTTATTCATATCATTAAAACCTGTCTTTCTTACTTGTTCAAAGAGAATGCCAATCTGATCTACTGATCACAGCTTTTGAATATCCATATTTTTAAACTTTTAGAATGCGTGAATCCATGCAGTAAAAAAGAGATGTGTTTTTGTATTTTATCTTCTAGAAGCTTTATATTGTAGACATACAAAATTTGTCTGCCAATTCTTTTTGTCAAGACGAGGGAAAAAGTAATTTATATCCATTAAGTTCCTACGGCTAAAACCACACTCCACTGAGAGTACACCTTAAGCAAACCTTAAGAAATTCTGACTTGCTTTCTTCTCTAATAAATTTTGCAGAAACAAAAAATGTTCATGCAATAAGATAAATGAAAGAGCTCTGGGGTTTTTTATTTATTTGTTTGCTTCATGTAATCTACAAAGTCACATGTAGGGTAGGTACCACTAAAACTCCCTAACATCAACCTGAATTTTAGTTTTTACTCACCACATGGACAACACGACAGTCTGGAAACAGGGAGATGTCACTTTAGTGCTGACCTTTGAAAATCTGTTCACTGCAAATGGGTGACTGAAGCATCCTTATCCTTTGCCAGGCCTCTCCCAGTACCAGCAATTCTTGAAATCTGTAGCAAATCTCTTGGTTCTTGTTCCATTTGCCTCATGTAAATTTCAGCTCACATCAGAAAAATCTCAGTTATGATATATTAATTACTCTTTCCTCATTGCTCTGTCCTGGATTTCACTAGATTTCTTTTTAAGTCAGTGCCCTTGCCACAGGCAGTGCACATCCAGCACCACTACAGAATTATTACAAGCCAAGGACTTCTGTCCAAAGGCTCTTATCACCTTAAGACCACAAGCTGCAGGGAGCAACTGTCAAGATTATGTTTAATAATTTACAGTACACCAGATTCTGATAATCATATGATATTGATGTTAAATCTGATCTCACCTGTACTAGTGTGCTTATAATGTGCTTTATCTCCATGCTTTCTGGAGATAGAAAGTACTTTTTTAAGATTCTGTTGGGTTAATGCTGGCTTTATTTTTCTCTCCTCAATAATTCTCTTTTGACAATAGAAATAATAAACAGTATCTGGAATACATATGCATTACAAGTTTGCAAGGCTATCTTAGGAAGTAGATTGGAAGAAGGATGATCTATATGAATTTTATGAACCTTCATTGAATCCATATTTCATCCATGTATGACTTCAGATACTTTCTCAAATACAAAGAACACTGTGTAGAAATGGAGGCAAAACCATAATTTGTGTTATGGCAGGAGCTATCAAATCTGGAGGGAATTTTTTGAGGAGGCTTCCCTGGAAGAAGCTATTTGAAAATGCAGCATTTGGGAAGGCATCAAATCAGCAATTGTCAAAGTAATAAGATTCCACATAACACACCAGCCAAAAAACATCCCTTGCCAGTTATAACATTAGTTTATTCACAGTCCTGCTCTTCATTGGCATGATATAATAAATATGCAAATTTAGTCATTGTTAATGGCATCAATTATTTCCCACTTTTGCTTTAAAACCCAATGGAAAAGAGTTACTGTTATACATGTATCTGCTGTTTAGCAGGCACATAAGACCCACCAGAAGATTACAAATATTCTGATTTTCCTGATTTCCTCATCTGGTTATGAATTTTTCTCCTTATAAATGAGTACCAGGCCAGTGTCATGGGACTCTTAACATAAGCACAGCAACAGCAGCAAAAATCAGGATCTACTTCTCTCCTGTAAGACTCCCTGAGGAACTATATCTGATGACTCAGACACTTTACTACTTGTTTATAGTGTTTGTATGCACAGAGCTGTGGGAAATGATAAAAGCTGGTACCTGCGGGTAAAGGAATAAGAAAATAGAAAGATGACTGATCAAAGCATATGTTTCTGCCTGCCTGATTATAAAAGGAAAAGAAATTTAAAAACCCAAAGTCCTAGGTCACTTATAGCAATACTTATCAAGAGTGACTGGCTGGATGTTCATCAAATGGCAAAGCAGTCTGCACAAAGATTGGGCATGAGACTATCACCTTTCACACATGTGCTCCTAGGTCAGCTCCTGTGCACCCCACGTGCAGCAGCCAAGATGTGTCATCAACATAACAGATGCAGGTGGTCCCTTTCCATCCCAAAGGAGAAAAAGGTCAACAGGAAGCTTGCAGGTAACACAAAGATCTCAAAGATCCCTACCGTCACACCGAGGCAGAGCTCATGTTGCTGCTATAGGCTAACCCTGCTACATATCAATGATGCTTTCCAGAAAAATTCAACAGTTGGAATTCAATAAACAGTGGAGCCATTCCCCCCATAAGAATTCACTTAGCAGCAGGGGACTGCATGCAGATGCTTAAGATAAACACAGAGACAGTACAGCATAAGTGTCTCACATTCAAAACCCAACACGATGCCATGAGAAAAGAGATTTCAGAGGCACAAACAGAAAACAAAGACCACGGGGATGCTGCTGTGCAGTCACCCAACAAGATTCTCTGTGCATTTTTACTGTTATTGGTGTTATGATCAACACCAGAACTCCCAAGGAATGGACAGAGGAGTGACAAACAGTGGAGTGTTATTGCCTCTCTTCCGCACTGCAGGGTTTCATTATTCCCAGGTGGTGGATCTAAGCAACCAAATTAATTTAGCATACTCACCACTGAGCATGTACTGAAGTTGCATAAAAGAAATGTATCTTGCAGGAATATTCTCCCAGTACCCTTTCACCACAAAAATGTTACAAGATGCAAAGTCTGAAAGGTCCATCACTGGCAGTAAGCAGCTCAGAAAGTCTAAGACAATCCTCATAGGATAACCAGACCTACTCAGATTTCTGTAAGCCAGCAAGCACAGGGGAAAAGCCTATCAAAAGGCAATTCTTGTAAGATTTTTTTTTTTAACTGAAAGGAAATTCCTTGAGGTAGACACCTAAATTTTATTACTTCATCTTAAAATAAATCTGCAAGAAAACATTAAGTTTCTTGAGGATAAGATTCTTTAAAAAAAAAAACCAAACAGTAATACCCAAGTAAGTCTTATATAATCTTTCAAAGCATTTAAAGAATATGGAAATAATGTTAAGAACTCTTCAATAATCTCCCAGACCCTACAGTATCCTGAGAACAGGAACTGTGAGATAGTCTGTCTCGTAGTATATCAACACTTCGTTATTACTAATGGCTCTGTGAAATGGATGGAAACACTTCACAGTGTAACTGCCACACAGATGAATAAGCAAATCCAATTTGATATATTAGCAGACTAAAGGACAGAGCAAGACAATTCACTGTTGTCATAAGGAAAGCTTATGACAAAAGCAGGTGTGTTTCTTTTCATCCCTAGTATGCAATCTCCAAAACCATCACTCAGATGACAACAACTTTCAATGAAGATCTATAACGATAAGAAGCTTTTTCATATAGCAAAACCATAAATCCATTTTTCTTAAATGTCTTAATGCTAATTATGACATAGATGTAATATTTGTATTCCTTTTGGGGCTGTATATTTACTGCTTATATGCAAACCTGAAATAAAAGATTGGAGAAGTCACTAAGCTTAGTCTAAATTTGAATACAGCATATGTTATAAAAAACAAGGCAGCTGGAAAGGCAAAGGAACATGAGGTAATAGATTTACACTCTACAATACATTCATATGGACAAGAAGGGGATTAAATGAAAATCTGGGAAATCTTTTATTTCCTTTCCCTTTTGCCTTCTACCTCTCCAGAAGCCAGAGTTCGCATCACATATTCTCCTTTTACAATTTTTGTTTGCCATTTCTAGTTTAATAGTTTGCTATTTACTGTTGAAAAAGAAGAAAATAGAGCTAATGGTAAGTCTGCTACTGTATACAGTTCATAGTTTAGAAAACCTAATATTTGGAAGTGTGTACACATGTTTTGCAAAAACCCTACAAAGACCAGAACTTCTTTTAAAAGAAATAGTATGTGAATATTTCTGTTCTGCAGCTTTATTATTAAATCATATATCTAAACAAAGCGTCCATTACCAACAGTGACATATTTAGATCACTAGCATTGGTTATTCCAGAACTGCTTGGAAATATTGCCAGTATAAGGAGAGATCAAAGTGACCAAGTAACCACAGCAAGAATGAAAAGTCTGAGAAATGTAACAAAGGTAACACCAGACTATTGGTGACAACCACCCACACTGGCTCCAAATACATGGAAGATAAACCCTACGAAAGGATGATAACATAGAGATTTATTTAATAAGAATCACCTCAATAAATGTAAAAACTAAAGAAACTGGAAAACTCATCAAATTTCATTATAATTCCTGTTCTCCATGGTCTACTTACACAGTTTTTTCTGATATTAAAAGACAAGGGACAGCAGGTCTGCTTCTGTTCATGCCCTATCACTTTAGAATTCATACTAAGTGACTTTAGAACTAATCTCACAAGTCACTCTGAAGTAGGAAATCGTGCAAACCCGGGGTTCAGGCAATGGTCTCAAATAGCAATGTTGACATGGGAAACATCCATCAAGAGACTATTATGCCATGCCTGAGTGTTTTATAGCACTTCTTCTTTCCTAAGGTAGCCAGAAGATCAGGTTGGGTGCTCTCACGTGGAAAAGAAAATTATGCTTCATTTTCAAACACTAAAGAAATCTCCCCAATCTCCCAGAAAAACAGGAAAGTAGATTTGCTATGTATAGAAAGTACGGAAATAAGAGGTGGAGCTGTGTCTTCTAGAAGAGTCATCCCAGTATCTCTACTTTAGTGGTACAGAAGGAAAGCCAGAGGGGAAAATTACCCTTTTCATGATCTTCATAGGAAAGGCACAAACTTTCTTTTCACACAGGAGAACAAGGAAGAAAACTGGCATCCAGTCCTGGGTTATTGCGAAGGAGGATGATTAATGCTTGAATCCCTGAACTCCCCTACAGTTCACCTTCAAGAAACATGCCCTGATCTACCTTCCTTCTTCCATTTAACCTTTGCATCCTCTGCTTTCAGCAAGTTCATTCATTACCCGAGAGCTTGGCAAAGATTTCTGGTTCTGCTAAAGAAAGCCCCCCACACACACACTCAACACCAGCTCAGAGACTGTTTTTTCCAAGCCCTCACAGCTCTGTGCAAGTCAGGAATGCAAACACCTACACTTCACAAGAGGCATAGCTATAATGATCCAAAACACTCCCAACCAATGTGTACAAATACATCAATACTCAAGGAGAAAACATGGCCTGTGACTGCCTCTGCTCCTTGAATCGTAATGAATTATCCTCCCACCTCTAAAAGCAGCAGAGAACAATACTGGACTCACTTTATTGAGTCCAGTAATTATGAAGTTAATTTTTTTTAATGCAATATTTAGGGTTTTGTGAGGGTTATCTTTCTATCTAATTTTTCTATATGTTTACCACAATTTTTTCTTAACTAAATCAGCCATTGTTATCTTGGTGGTTTGCAGTGTGCCATACACTAATTAGCACAAGAATCAAAGATTATTTTTTGTTTGTAGTTTTTTTAATCCCCAGTAATAACAGACATCACGAGCATGAAGCACATGGGATTTTCTTGCTCCACAGCCATTATGCTGCAGATCAAGCTGTGAAAGACTTTCTAGACCACTTTGCTGCAGATGCTGGACAGTTCTGTTCCATGTTTTGAGAACTAATTTCTGTTCCATGTTTTGAGAACTAATGAAGTAACTCCTCGTGGTCCAGACATTATTTTTCATTTACTTCACACCTGTCCTTTTTTCAAATGCAGAAGTTGTCCAAAATTCTTCACAATGAAAGATGGACATGGTCAGATTTCTCCTATAGAAATGTATAGACTAAACACACCCTTACCTGTATCTGATGCACATTTCACTTCCCCATAAAGAGAATAACAGGGGCTGCTTCCAGGGCTGCATAAAAAATGCTGTGCTTACATAGTTATATAATTTGCCTTCATCAGATAGCTATTCCTTGCTATGACTGGCAAGCCAGACTTGATTTGTAGCCTCTTCCACTTAGAATTTCCAAGTGACAGTATCATCAGTCCACCGAGTCACAGACACTGCAAATAAAGCAACCTTTGCACGACAGATTGTCATTCCTTTAAGAAATTCCACTTTGTCAACATCTTCCATAACACATTACAATATGTGAGGTAAACCTTGAATAAAAATGCACGATCACAGTTTAGGAATAACAATATTCTCTATTTTTGAATTCTCAATGACAACAGGGTTTAGTGTTTAGACTGAAGGATTAGGAAATGGTATTCATAAATTCTTTTCCTTGCTCTGCCAATGACTTTCTCTTTCTTGACAGTGTTAATGGGTTTATTTTGTAATGCTGATCCATAACATATTAGTGCAACTGAAACATAATGGCCAGTCTCTTGCTGCAGTCCCATCTGTCATAGCAGGAAAGTTACTCATATCTGTGTCTCCTTCTGTAGTCTATCAAAAGCTGAGGACAATTGTATTTACCAGTTTGATGGGTTGCTATACAATTAACTGAAACCACATACAATACATAATCTGTGAGCAGTTAGATATAATTGGCTAAAGAATTATGAAGGGCCGCTACTTAAACTTGTATTAAAAATTACAACTGAATTAAATCCTGTCCCATTACACAAATCAAGTCCTTCTGGGGCCTGCAAACTTCAGATACATTGTTGTAAACTTCATTTTAGATTAATTTGCCTGGCGAGTGCTGCTGAAGTAAAGTACCGAGGGAAAAACGAATATACTCAAAGACAAAAGATCATCAAGTCTATAACACGGACTGAACAGTGAAAGGACAAAGGTTTCGAGCTTAATTTTGAAGAGATAAAAGTTTTCTAGTCTCCAGGCTTTTTGAGGTTTTTCATCTACAGCACAAATACCTGTTTAGGAATGAGTTGTGATTTTAAGTTTCAAAAACTTATTATGAAGTTAATTAAAGTACTTTTGCTATATATTTTGTAAAAAGAAGTGAACCGTTTGCCAAATGAGCTAATAACCTTAATGGTGAGAGCAGAGGACTCACACCCCTTGGGACAAAGGGTAACGATTGACCTTCCTGAGGAGGGAGAAAAGGCAGGTTTCCTCCAGAACCTCCTGCCTTACCAACTCTCACATTAAAAGCCTCCGGATTTCTCTTTTATGAGTAACTATATTACTTCCCTCAGTGACAAGTGTTGCAAATTGAGTAAATAGTAGCAAGAAAAAAATCATTTAAATTTTGACACCTCCTCCTCTATTAATTCACGAGTTCCTTCCTCATTTAGCTTGCCAAGGAAGAACAAAAGAAGCGAGGCAGCCATAAGGGAAATAGCGTAAATGGCTGAGCAGCGAAGAGCCTGGTGGCATTTCGCGTTTCACAGACAGACATTAAACATCTGCTGCCTTTCTGCTCAGCCGGCAGCCACCCCGGCCAGCCGCGGCACGCCGGGGACAAGGCAGCTCGCTGCTTCCCACAGCGCGTTCTCCCGGAGAGCTCTGTGACCTTGGGAGGGTCACCCGCGGGCAACACAGACGTTAGGGCTAAAAGCTGTGGTTTAAAATATTATTCCTATTAAGGCACTCCATGCAAGGGGAGGTCAGGGGAAGCGGGCAGGGCAGAGCAGGGCCCTCAGGGCAGGGCACGGCAGGGCAGGTCAGGGCAGGGCTGAGCCCTCAGACGGTTCTGGAAACTTCCCGGCCGATTCCCCCGGGGGTCCGCACCCAGCCGGCCGCCACCGGGATAAGGAACACCTCCCTGAGAGAAACCCGGGCACCCAGCCGGGACAAGGCCGGGCCCCTCGTGAGAGAAACCCGAGCACGGCACCCAGCCGGTTTGAGGGAGACACGAGCACACTCCCACGACGCCTGTAAACCGCTGCGAGGAGGGAGCCTCGGCATCTGCTCTAAGCCGTGCTTTCTGGAGGTGCTGGCACAGCAGGCGCCGCAGTTCTCATCCCCTCTGGAAGCCGCCGGCTCCCACAGCTCGCGCTGTGGCGGCTGAGGCGGGGGTGGCCGGAGGCAGCCGCTGCCCTTCACTGTTAACTGCGGCAGGGTGAGACGTGAAAATCATCCCGGTTTTAATTTACAAGAGGTTGCTGGAGGAGGGCACCCCATGGGAAGAGAGTATGGCAAAACTTTAGATTGATGAATAGGGAAAAGTTTCCGCAGCAGCCCTGATCGGCAGCCAGCAGTGGCTGCTGGGAGCTGAGGTGACCTTTCAGAGGAGAAGACTCCTCCGCAGCCAAAAAGGCGGCAGATGCTTTGTGCAGGGAGGAAAGCGTGTGGCAAAGCCTGAAACTTAGATTTCAGCTGGCAAAGAGAGCGGCTGAAGGGCACATGAGGCTGCTCCAGGCACCTGAGGGAGGGCTCGGCTCCCTGCGGAGCGGCACTGGAAGGCCCTCATCCGTCTGTGCTTTCTGTCACCTCACTGGAGCCAAATGCCACCTGTGCCACCGCCTCCGAGCTCATCGAGCGCCTGACAACGGGCACTGAACACACCGTGTGCCCTCCCCGGCCGCAGGACTGATTCGTGTCCCTTTTGTTCTGTTCCGGTTTCAGCCCTGTCTCCGTGAGGTGAGGTGGCTGACAGGTATCCAAGAGGAGGTGAAATTTAGGAGGATGACACAAAATGTGTCAGGGAAACTTGCATTACTCCTTATCATATCAGCCTTTCTTCCTGTGTCACGGAGATAACACACACACCTGCTGCTCAGAGAGGAGGCCACTCAGGGGCTGTAATATTACCCAGGTAACTGTTCCTTAACTACAATTAAAAGACTCTTTTCAGGTACCAATATTCTTGCTCCAAAATATCTGTCAAGGAAGACGACAGAAAAAAAAAAAAGTTGCAATCAATAACACTTGAAATTTCTCAATTTGCTGTAATATTGCCTGGCTGCAAATTGGAGGGGAAGAAAAAAAACCCAGACACTTTGCTTTTTTTATTGTTAGACCAGGCAATTTACAAAGTTCATCCTTTAATGCTGACCCCTGAGCACTGCAGATATCCAGGATAGTAACATAATTTGAAGATTCATTTTTTGTTTATGAACTCTCAATTTGTTTTCACAAGTGAAACCGATAATTGATTGGAACAAAACCCAAGGGCATCTGATATGATAGGATATGATATGTTGCAGTTGTTTGACATTCCAGATTGATCTGCAGAAAACAAAGATGTGCATGACATTAACAAACAAGCAAATATATACATTTTAATAATGTTTTGCCAGTACCTCATCTCACCAACCTGTTAAAACTGGGAAAGTACAATACTCTGTGCTGGCTCTCAACATTGTCTTACACGTACTATGCACAGATTTAACACCTACTGTAAATATGTCACTGTCAAACTCTTATCGGTTCTTATTTACATGTGGATGTGAAGATGGTTTCAGGAAAACCAGCCACTCATAAAAATGCAAAATTTGGGTGCCAGGTGTGGCCACTGGCTCAGGCTATCTACAGTGCTGCAGGCCTTTTTTGTCTATTGCATCACACCTATTTGTCTAAATTATGTGACATTTCAGAAACTTTATGTTATCTGGGAATTCTCAGAAGAGATTCTAATTCTCAGAATTTGCCCCTTGAAAAGTTGTACGGCCTTCATGAATCTTGACTGCTTGTTAGCAGCAGAATTCATATACTGGGGTTTTTGTTGCTGTTTCCTAGACAACCACTCCAGGTTCCCCCAGAGCTCTTGCTTTTGTGTTCCCTGATTAAGATGTACATGCTGCCGTTGGCTCATCTTATTTGTGTGAACAGTATTAATTTTTGTAGGTGTGATATTGATTAACTTTTTATTTTCTCAAACAATATTAATTCCTGTGTTTTATAAAGGATGATAGGATTACATGAATTTTAACTTTGCTGAATTACAGCTTAAGCTCCCTAATGTGGAAGTTACTCCTTTTTTTTTTTTTTTTTTTGCTCAAGGCAATTTGTGGTTTACACAACAGACTGATTGAATTCTACAGTGTAGTTTTTTTCAGTTTTTATGCAGACCAGCCGTAATTATTACACGCACCTCTTGTCCTGTGCATTCCTAGTGCTTGCTTTTCAGACTCTCAACCATGGCATTTTCTGAGTTTGTCACTCGAGTTGTAACTCAAATATAAATGGCAGGGATGTGGCTTCTCTTCTTTGGCTACTCCTGCTACTTCCAGACTCTTGCAGGAGTTTTTTGACAGTACAAAAGCCATCAAATCTGGCATCTTGTCTTGGCTTAGTGTCTGGTAGGTGATTAGATTTCAGCTATGACCAACTTTCACTCCACACAAAGTGGAGTGAAATCAGTTTGGGATGAGGGAAGGAGGGGCAGCACTGCACTAACTTGGGTCTGGGTGAACTTGACTCATGAGCTCCTCTCTTCCTGCCTGAAAACAGACCCGTTCCTCCACCAGCCAGATAAGCCCATACTGAAGTGACTCAACAATTTTCAAGAGGAACAAACCACAAAAGTGTTATCTCAAAGTTCAGGCTGAGTTTATGTGCCGTGCTCTTTAGGAAAAGTAAAAACCAAGAATGTGCTTAATGGGCCACAAAATCAGAACCCCAAGGGGAGCTAAGATCTGGCCAGCAAATGTAGTGTCTGCATATCTTTGCCTACCAAAATTTCATTCCTTTGTCTCTCCAAGCATTTACTATATTAAAATATTAATATACAGATTATGTTGCTTTACTAAAAATGAATTATAGATGGAGGCTTTATTGGCATGAAGCTACAGTTCTTAATACATCTACAAAATCTTACATACTGGGCAATGTATATCTGATTTGTATTTCATTAAATTTCATAATTTAAGCCATGTTATTTCTAGTATATATCTACTTTGTATTTTTACAATATGGACTTCTATTTTTGTGAGAAGTTTAAATTTTACAGAATTTGCACAATGGTTGAATGCACTTATATTACCTGCTGAAAACTCCTCTCAAAATAGGCCCTTTTGTTTAATATGAAGGTGCATTTTGTTTAATATGAAAATGCAAGAATCTCAAGCAGAAACATTATATGTGCTTTCCACCAAATCCTTAAAAGATAAATAATGAGGCTTACTTTTATAAATCTCCACCAAGAACTGGTCCTGTGTTATTTATGTTAATAAGGTGACTTGAGGAATACAAAAAATACATGAAAGGTAGGTGGCACTTCCTGATTTTATCTCTATGTAGTTCTTGAGGGAAAGCATCCACTTCTCTTGCTGAATGAAAGTCTATTTGCTTCACACAGTGAGCAATTGCTTATGAATGCTTTAGAGTATTACTCGCTATCTGAATAATATCTGAATTCACTGCCTGAATAAGGTTTTTTTGAAGGGGTTGAATGTGTCTTAAATTAGCAAAATCACTTCTTTAAGAATAGTGGGAAACAATGAGGTCCCAAAGTTTTACTGCTTGACTAATTCTGGAGCATAAGTCCTTTTGTAAATACTGGACTAAATATACAACAGGTTTTCTGTTGGTATGCTGCTTTAATATATTTTACAATACCCTTTATTGATGCCTTGTTTTCTCACATGGCTCTTTTTGAGGAGCATTATAGACAATCAGTCAGCTTTATATGTTTCAGAATTGTTCCTGATGCCTTTCTTTCACACTAAAAAGCCTCTGTAGTACATTATACCACTTTACAAATGGGAATTTCACACTATGTTCTTTATGTACATACATAAATTGCTTTCATTTGTTTATGTCAGTGGCTTCCATGCTGGAATTGTATGACTGCTGAATAAACAACTTATCTCCCTGAATTACTTTTTTTCATGCCATTCATATCTGCTGCCAGACAGTACAGAGTGTGTGTAACCACTCGAAGTGAGGTGTGCTTATCCTCAGAGCATGAGCTGATTCTTAAAAACTCCTTGGAAATAGCTTGGAATTCCTTTACACCAATGACCTAATGAAGGAGAAATATGTTTGCACAGATTTCACCAGTGGAAGTTAATGCCTTTTTCTCAGGCACAAATTTCTTACAAAAAAGAATAGTTAAAGTTGTTCGTTTTCCTTTCCATCCTTCTACTAATTGACTGTAATGAGACCTCTGATCTGCAAACAGGGGGACATCACCTAAGCAACAATTGTGGCTCTTTCCCACTCAACCATTTCCAGTTGAATGTTCCTGCATTGTTCAAGCGTGTGTTTTACACAGGTAGAGACTTGTGTTTCAGAATACATTAGGTGAAAACTAGACTCCTTACCATCCATAAAAATTTGCTGTATCTGTGAGAGTAAGGAAAATTGGCATATAAGTCCATAATGAACATACTCTTGAAGGGATGAAGCTGGAATTATTTCACAAACTTTGAGGTCTATGTCATCTTTTCCACCCAATATCCTTTCCCTCCTTCCAAAACAGTGTCTGCCCAACTGCCTATGTGCAGCTGTAGCCCATGGCACTGTCTCTCCTACTCCCTGTACAGGTGTAAGTCCATTTTTGAGTTCTTGCACTACCACAAAGAGAGAGCACCATGCAAACATCTGTCTGCTACCAACCTTCCTTTCCAAGAATACAGCAACAACAATCTTTTCTGGTTCCTTGCAGAACAGGTATCCTTGAGATGAGTTGCCAGCTGCCAGCCAGCAAGCACCATGTGCACTGTGTGCCCTGCTCAGCCAGCCAGCAGCCCAGACAAATTGCTTTCCAAGCTGTGTAAGGCCAGGCTGAAACAGAGGAAAATGTGAGTACAGTACATACAAACCTGACAGCAGAACAAGAAAAGCATTAGACAATAGCCAGTTCCAAAATGGTCAGTTGGCACCTATGTTTGCCAGACATAGAGAAACACCCATGGAAATAGGAAAATAAACTTTGACTATGGGAAACATTTTGAACATCAGAATAAACCAATTGCACAGCTGCTTTTTTTTTTTCCTTTAATTGGATGTCCTTGTAAAACTCTAACCTAGGCAAAAGGAAGATAACAAATAGGAAACAAAGAGAACTTGGAGATCAAGAGTCACAGCAGCCAAAGAGTCACCTTTAGAAAAAGCATCTCTGGCTGGTTTCCTTTACCTGTGGGGAGGAGCTGTAGGCTCAGCCCATGGATTGAGTTTCCTGGGTGTTTGTCATCAGAATGTGGCATATCTGGAGAAACCAAGCACTGGGAATCCTTCTCAATATCTCTCAATGGAAGGTACAGTTAATCTATGGTGGCATTGATTTTAAAATACCGTGTACTCCATTACAGCCTCAACTAACCCACCTCCAATGGGAAAATGATCACGGTTTATCCCTTGCTTATAGCTAATAGAACATAATAACTTGAACTGTTCATAGGATTATCCTTTGTTATAATGTCAAACTCAGAACCATTTACTACACTAAAATCTAAAAAAAGATGTGCAGCCACAAAGAAGCAATTCTCTGTTCTCCAGTGCACTGGCAAACTTTGTAATTTGGATTTACTAAAACTGCATACCCATACAGATGCACAAATTGTTTCAGTTTAGCAATTTCAGATATTCAGTTCTTTGACATGGATATAGAAAATACATTTATATGTGAGGGAATCTTCTTATTAGTTGAGTATTATACTGACTGTGGGTCAACACTGGGTTTGGATGGCATTTGGTATGTGCATGCTACCTGCTCTGTGCTTTTCTTTCTCTCCTGGTTTATATTTCACTAAAAATAAACAACACTAATGTTCACTGAGGAATGTTTTCATGTATCTGCACGAAGGAGTCATCTAAATCTCATACAAAGTAAAAGGAAAGCCTCACAGACTTCACAGCATCCCTGACCTTTCCCTCACATCTGCTCTCCTCTTCCTACGCATCCATGTATGCAGAGGCAGAAGATTTACAAGGCAGGAAAACAAAGGGAGTCATATGAGTCCTTCATCCTGGGTCACATCCCTGCTTCAACAAGATACCATTTAACCTCAGACTGAACCTGATTTCCATGGGCCATGGGAACAGTTACATAACAATGAACAATTGAAACACAAATAGACAAAGATTCTACAAATCAAAGCAAAGGTAAATTGTTAACTGTTATTTTTTAAAAATTACTTTTCTCAGTAGCTTATCTTGAACTAAATACTATAAAACTACAACTTTAGCATTACCATTTATCCATTAGTTCTGATACTGAGGAGATAACTTCTTTAGTATCCTTTTACTCTAAATAATTTAAAAATAATGAGTCTTGAGAAAAAGCTTCAGCCTTAAGAATATATCCCTGTAGTATGGCTTTATAATTTGTAAAACTATCAGTATGTGATCACCCCTTGCACAGCCAGAGAATTCTCAGGTTTGACACTTCTCTGCAGGACACTGTTGCTATTTCATTTTCTTAATGCTGCAATTAAGGATTTTTCAAACTATTCCTGATGGCATAGTCAAATATACTGCAAAGGTTTTTTTACCTCTCTGAGTGAAAAACATCAGTATGATAATTGTAGGATGCTATACATTGAAGACAATCTAAAAATCTAAACATGTCAGATGTACTCCCTCCTCTTGTCCTTATACAAATGCTTAAAATTCCCTCACATTCCAGCTCAGTTACATCTAAATGGAACATTACATTCTGTTTATGTAAAATAAGATGATAACTCATAATGCAAAATCCAATCCCAACTTAATGTGGTGGTAATACAAAACTGCTTTTATTCCCTTCATCACATAAACATGCTATGTGCCTTCACAGTGTTACGTGTGATGCAATTTTGCAGCTACAGATGAATCTAAATCCAATAGAAAATGTTAATCAGAAAGAAAACTGTTATGGTCTCTGCAGTAATAAAGACTGACCCTGGTTCTTCATGAGGTTTTTTTATAGAACTCCTCCCTGCAGAAGATATCCAATGGCAGGAGGGTTCTGAAATTCAGAGCCAATAAAGAGCTCAGAGAAGCTGAATAATCCCTCTGTAACTGTGTTGGACCTTACGCAGCTTGCGGACTTTTTTCCCTATAAATTAACTGTCTTACTCATCTTATTCTATTTCAGTAAATCAAGGGATGACTCATAGAAAATCAGAATCCAGGCACAACAAAGATACCATATAACAAGTCATTTAGTTTATACTGAGAATGTTGGCAAACGTATATGTATACATGCTGACTGCTCCCCTGAGCAGTCACTGAAGTTTTACTGCTGGATAATCTCATTTTACCTTAATCAATTGCACTGTGACATTAGATTTTAAAATAGGCAGGTTTGCTTATGGTAATAGTGCTGTATGGCTGACTCAAGAATAATTATTAAGGCTAAAATTGTAATTAAAGATACATGCCGTTGCCCAATTTACTTGTACTCCTTAAGAACTATTTATTACTCATTTAAAGAATGTTTTCAGACAGATTAAATTTAAAACACCATTTCTTTCTATGCCAGGCATGTTCAGAAAATATAACTGCATTTTAGTTCTGAATCCAGCATTTGAATAAGCTGGGACAAGCACTAAATTAAAAAATAAAAGTTGACAGGGCTCAGCTGTCACCTGGCTGACATCTCCCATCCACATCATGACCACAAAGCTGAAATTGGTTTGGCTTTCTCCTGCTGTTTTTTGTCTGGTCCTGCTCAGACGTAACAGCGGCATTTCTGAGCAATAACCAAAAAACTGTATTACCTGAGAATCTGAAGACATGGTGCAATATATGGCAGAAGGTAAGACTGCTTTTGCTCGTACTCTTCAGCATGTTACATATTAGTAAGATACAACAGAATTTATATGAGCTTCATAGCACACAGTAAGTGACAACTTCTCCACATGGCATTGCACTCCAACCTGGCTGATGAGTTTACATAAAATGCTAAAGCCTCTCTCATTGTATGTCAGGGCCTGCAGTAGAGATCTTTGTGAAACATAGCAGACAGGATAACCTTCTGTTTTAAGCTGGATGTTTCATGTTCTTTCTCTCAGTTCTCTCATATCAAAGTACAGTCCTAAACCCCTCGCAGCCCAGGAACTCCAGATTGAAGACTAAAAGCCTGTAGCCCTTGGATGTTGCAACAAGTGGATCATTCAAAACCAGTCTCTGGACTTTGCAATGCATGAGTTCATTCTCATTTGTCTTCTACTTTTCTATTCTATTCTGCTTAGGAAGTCCTTAAATTTGTCTTATAAATGCAAGATCTGAGTACATTTCTGAATCATGTTCTATTTTTGTCCTGTTCCCTCAAAATAACTGATCCGTGCTGTAGCTTTTTGTTTGGGGCTTTGGTTTATCTTAGAAAGAGTTGTTTGTACTTTGAGGTTCTATACTTACATCAGAAACCACAGAGATTTTTGACACTACAGTTTTGGTCTGAACTCCAAGAATTATCCATCTCTGCTCTCCCCAGGATTACAGGAAGGAGTATTTAGGATCATAGTGTGCTTCTGAGCTTGTGCCCTGAGCATTGGTACGATGCCCAATTTTAGACTTGCCTTCTTACAGTGCATGCAAGTTATTCTCATTCCTCTTATTTTTTCTAAGAGAAGGAATAAATGTCTTACATCTGTCACTAAAACACTCTGTGGTGGGTTTTGTCCACCTTATGGACAACTTCACACATTATCAAATACTTCTTATATGGGCAGAGACCCCTTCCTTGTGAAACTTGAGCCTGAATGCAGGTGGAAGGTTTCACAGAGTCCTTCCTCTTGAGCAGCAGTCAGAGAGCTGCTTCCACTTTATGACCATATTATTTCAATATTAACATGTCCAGCATCACTGCCCTCTCTCCTGGTGGCCTGCCCCTTATACACAGACTGAAAGTGGGTCAAGGACACATTGAAGAATTACAACTCTAATCAATATTTGAGTCAAAAATCCAGAGCACTACTGAATATAAATGTCATTTGACACAGTAAATTACAGGCAGTGTATAAACAAATAAATAAAATGCCCAAGCGTGTAACTGAATTTCCTGCTTTAGCACAGATAGGCCATGAGCAGAGTGAATTTCTAATTAAGAGAGAATTGCTATGGTAACCAGAGGTGGTCACAGATAATTGGGTGTGAAACCCCATGAGGCTTCATGACAGAGGTGTCTGCATATATTATCCAGCACACTTTCTGTTTCTTAAATAGAGCTACATTGTCAGGTCAAACAATATTTTTCGTATTTTAGATGCCTTCTTTCTGAGCAACAAAAGTGCAACTCGTACAGGGTCTCTGGTCTTTAAATGCTATCAGAACAGCCCTGTGCAAAGACAAACTGGAGTGAGGATTCTCAGCCTTAACTTACTCTCAGTGGTGGGTTAAGAAGGAGGTGTTTGACTATGTGTTTGCTATGGGACAGAGAAGGGAGATGGCTGCCTGTGTTGGCAAAGCAGAGCAATCAGGGACAAAGGAACACTCCTCCTCACAACGGGACTGTGCACACTGTCCAGCCCCATGATTGTCTTGATACTGCATTGTCTTAGTTAAAACAATTATTATTTAAAGTTGGTGTTTTGTTATCACAATTAATGGGAGAACAAAGGGATAATCACAGAAACTGAATTATTCTGTGCAACCCAGACCAGTCTGATCAGAGCAGAGGGGGTGCTTAAAATTCACATTACATCAGCATAGTAACACCTGCATCAGCAACCAATTGTGATTAAACAAATTTACTTAAATTTACCAACTTAAGCACTTTCTTTTAGATAGTTTTGAGTGTTATCTTAGCTAATTAGATATTCATTATCTATGTAATAAATTGTATATTATCTGTGTAATTAACCTTGATGAAGATTAAAGGAAAATCTCATTATTTCAAATTGTTGTTCTGGCACAAGAATTCCAAGATTTGTATTTAAATCCATTCTTGAACATGTGGATATGAATGAAAGGTCAGCTCTTTGCTTTGCAAATCCCCATTTCTCTGTACCAGCTCTACTTAAAGGGCACAGAGCTACTTCAGTGCATCCAATATTCCTCTGGTCTGGAGGTCTGGAGGAACTGTGTGAATTCTCAGGACACAATGAATTCAGAAATGGGTAGGATAAATAGATCAACTCCTGCAGACTTCCACTACTGCTGCAATTCAGAGAAGTTTTGAAACTCCTTTTGAGACCTTCAGTATCTTTTAATTTCCCGTACATTGATGGTGGTTCTCAAGGTGCATTGGTGCATTGCATTTGACAGTTTCTCTGTAACCAAGGAGTCAATTAACAAGACTTAACACATTTTCATGTCCCTGTTATCAGCAAAAACAAGATCATACCTGTTCTGCATCTTTAAATGAGGTAGTGGGTTATTAGTCTCTCTGCATATCTGAAAAGGCTGCTCAGCCACTCTGAAAGTACAATCTGTAAACACAGTAGGGCATTAAAGCCATCAGGAATTATCTGACAGAAAAATTATCAAAGGTAGTCAGAGCTCTTAGTCTGCACTGATAGTGCCAATCTAGCTGTGTTCTGCTGTTTCTGCATGTCCAGATTTCCCATTAATTACACCTCAGCAGGAGTTCTGCACACAGCAGTGTGGTCAAAGACATATTCAATCCCTAAAGAGAAGCAGACTATCATAGTGTACCCTCTGTCACACAGGGAGGAGAACCCTGCCCATGCTGATTAAGTACAGCAGTTGACAGCAGATGTTATTTGTTAATTACTGACATATTCAAAGGGTCCTATGGCTTGACAGACTCAGTAACAGATCCATTACCCACTTTGTTTTATCTCATTATGGAACATATGGTGGCAGTTTGATGTAGCACAATTTTAAACATTTTTTAATGTATTCCTACATTGAATTCCTCACTCACTTTTTCCGTTGCTTCTTGATAGGTCAGAACATGTGCTTTCTTTTATTTTCCTTTTTCTAGTATCCAATTACCTTGTATTTTCAACTGCTCAGAGGTACTGATGTATCTCATCTGCCAATTCACTTTTTTTCACCTTTGAAAAATATCAACCAGATGGTTTCCAAAGATGACAATTATATCTAATGCATTGTTTGAAATTAAACTACCACTGCAAAAATGCCTCTCATGTTTTTAACTGCTTGAAGCCATACATATCACTTTGGGTGCACAAAGAACTGTGTGTTCCATCACTGTATTAGACAAAAGCCCACTGAGAATTTGAGCTGCTTCAAGATAAAGCTGAGTAGCTAAATTGTATGCTACAAAGTATTAGTGTGTATCTAAAGCTCAGATCTGAAAAGTAGATCCTTCAAACTGCTCAGCAGCTCAAATATAAAGGACATTATTTTTTTTATTTAGTCTTACAGTTAAGAAATACACTTGCTTGTGTACTCCAGTGGAAACAAGGTATATTTCCAATGACAGACATCTGAGGTGTTACCTGCTTTGATTTGTAGCTAGAATGTTACTTAACTACATTAAATTATATTTGATTTTCTACTTCTCTATAAACCTATCTTCCCTCTTTGGAAGGCACCTGAAAATTTTCTTAGGAACAGCATGGCCAGCAGGACCAGGGCAGTGGCTGTCCCCACCTGTCCCAGGCACTGCTGAGGCCACACCTCGAGTCTTGTGTCCAGTTCTGGGCCCCTCGAGGCAAGAACTGGACATGGAGGTGCTGGATCATGTCCAGAGAAAGGAACAGAGCTGGGGAGGAGCTGGAGGACCAGGAGCAGCTGAGGGAGCTGGGGGAGCTCAGCCTGCAGAAAAAGAGGCTCAGGAGGGACCTTCTCACTGTCCCCAGCTACCTGGAAGGAGGGTGCAGCCAGGTGGGGGTCAGCCTCCCCAGTAACAGAAGGAGGGGAAATGGCCTCAAGTTGGCCCAAGGAAGATTTAGATTGTATATTAGGAATAATTGCTTCACCAAAAGGGTTGTCAAGTCCTGGCACAGCTGCCCAGGGAAGAGGCAGACTCACCATCCCTGGAGGGATTTAAAAGTTGTGTGCATATGATGCCTTGACAAGGTTACCCTAGAACAGAGGCTGGACAGAGTTAAAGAATAAAGTAGGGATTTATTAGAAGGCCTCAGTGGATTCACCTTGGGCAGTACAAGAGCCCAGCAAGGGCTACACCCAAGGTAAACCCAAAATGGTCACAAAATGGATGGCCAGTCACAAGGTCTCTCACTTTTATAAGTTCTGGTCAATTTGAATATTGGAGTTAATTGTCCAGTTCCAGCTTTAGCCCATGAAGTCCCATCCTTCTTGTTTCTTTCTTTAGTCCACTGTTGTTTATGCTCTTGGGTCTGAAATTTGGATTGGTTGTCCTTGGTCCCAAGCTTGAAAAGGAATTGTTTTGTTTGCCTACTCTGTGAAGAGAGCTTACCAACACTTAATATGAAGCTCAGAACTACACATCAAAGCAGCACAGAATCTGAAAAACATAAAAGCTAAAACTTAAGGCATCACATATGGCATTTAGGGACATGGGGTAATGAGGGACTTGGCAGTGCTGGGAGAACAGTTGGATTTGATGATCTTAGAGGTGTTTTTCAATGACTCAATGATTCTATATAAAATTGGGAATGTTAATAAACATAATTTAATTTCCAACTAGAAACTGAAATATAGAAACAGTCAGTGTAATTGGCACATGTGGAAGCGTCTTCCTTCACAGATGATTTAGCACTTGAAAAAATAGGGAATAAAATTAAGAAAAAGCAAAATACTTACAAAAATTAGGCATTAAATATTAGTATTAACCTGATTAAATCTTTTCTTGCTATATTTACTTAACCTATAAATATTTTTCAGAGATTGAAGCTGTGTAATAGCAATATGAAATCTATTTTATAATAGCAATAATTCCCAAAGAAATGCATTGTTTTTGACAGCTCTGGCAGATGTTAGTTGGAATTATTAAAAACAGGCTTTTGTCATGCAAAGTTCCACAAAATCACAGAATATTCTGAGTGGGAAGGAACCCACAAGGATCATGGAGTCCAACTCTGAAGTCAATGGCCCATACAGGGATCAAGCCCATGAAAAGTCAATGGCATAGAACTCACACTGAGTAAAACAAACCCTTGATGCACCTCAGCTGATTCTGAACAACATGCAGCACCAGGAATAAAATTAATCATGAAAATATTCTTAATAGAAAAATGGAGTAGTTAAAATCAGAGCTGAAGCCCTATGCAAGGGTGAATTTTTCAGACATGAATTCTAGAAAACTGGGGAAGGGCAGATCTTAGTAAAGCAACGGAGAATCCAAAAATATCATAAACTCAACAAAAGCAGGTGTAAAAAGTGAATCTCCAAACATACAAAGAGCTTCCCACAGAAGAACCAAGCCCGAGGTGCCACAGGCTTAGTATTTTTAACAAAGTGCAAGTGCAGAGGCTCACCCAGAGCACAACAGTTTGCTCAGCACAAAGCTCTGAAGGCAGGACATCTGTTAATGAGGGGCCCACGTGACTGAACCAATTACAAGCTGCATATGAGTAAGGCTAGAAGGTGACATTAAAAATAAAGACATTTAGCAATGACAGTGTATGGCATAAGGTATATGCACTTGCTGAGCATCTTTAAAATACTGGGAAATTAAGAAATGTTGGAGATGGCATGGATATTGTTGAATTGGAAATAGAGAAAAGTTGGTTATCACCATGGTTCTTAGAAATCTCCCATAATAAAAGCCTGCTGTCCCAGTGCAGGTCAAAAAATGGCAAGAATAATTCAGTAAATAGGCATCATACACACACACACACACACACACACACACACACACACACACACAATCTGCATGATGATTTTCTAGAACAAAATCAGGCACAACTTACAATACATCAAAATGTCAGCTATCTATTTTAAATTTCGGAATACTGTAAATTCACTTACAATACTTAAAAGGTCATTCAGAAAGACTGAAGTGCAGTAGCAAAAATCTTACTCTAAACATTATCTTTAAAATATCTTTGCTCTTTCTTCTGACAGATTGTTTGTACAAAGCATTTTCCTTATTTCCTTAAAATTTTTAGGGAAATTAAAAAAAAAAAAAAAAAAAAAAACACTAAATCCTCCAGAGGTCCTTTCCTGAAAAGAAAAACTTTAAACTCTGTAGGCCCACGTAGAAATGCCAAGCTGTTACAATTTTCCAAGTACAGCCTAAAGCTTTGCCTGGATGCACAGAAAGATCAGTAGTCCCTTCAAATGATCTTGTTCTTCCCAGGATTTTAGAGGTGGTAACTAAGCAGCAGCATCCCAGCAGCTGGACAAGGCAGTGGAATCCAGCACACAAAGGGTTACAGCAGCAACCCTGGCTTTCCAGCCTTCTCCAGCCCAGGGCTGGGAATCTCTTGTCTTTCCCCTAATGATCAGATTTTACCCTTCCCATGCAGTTCCAAGGCTCAGACTTGCTGGTGGGCAGGAAATAAAGCTCAAGTGGCCAAGAAACTCCCACTGGGAACAGACACTTCTTCTGCAGGGTTGAAACTCCACCCCTGGTGCACGGAGATCTCGAGTCCATACAGTCCCCATCAACAGCCTGGGGCTATTTATGCTCTAGTACCTTAAGCAGACAGAAAAGGAAAAAAAACCTTTGCCTGAAACTATTAATTTAAAGCTGATAGCATAATTTTGCTTTATGATCTTCAGTAACTGAGATATGAAAAGCAAAAGCAAAATTCTAAGGACTGACAAGACTAATTAAAAGTTCTGTCATCTAACTTCCATAATGACACCTAACCTGCTATGGGTTGTAAAAGATGGAGATAAACATCACTGTGAATTTTACAATAAGTGTCTGTCTTTTTTTAACATGAAGAGTTAGATTAACTAATTAGATTGCTCTAGAATGGCAGTGGCTTGAAGAATTGTAATTGAATTAACCAGCAGGTTATTCTGTGAGTATGAGGAATCTACCTACTTTATTTTTGTTGAACTACAGCTTTGTCTGGTGGAAATTGATTAAATGCATAAAATGCTTCCTTTCTAAAACTTCTTTTTCACATGATAAGGAACTATCCAGTTATGAACTGGATAGGAATGTGCCAGTTATGACACAATGATGAACTGGATATGAATTGCCAACTGTGTCATGGTGCAATAAAAGGAAATAAAACATTCAGATGTGGACTCTGAATGTAAAAAAGCCAAACCCCACAAATGTGGTGGCATTGCCTGGCATTGTTTGCCTTTCTGTTTCAGTGTTTTATCTAACGTGATTATAAACTGAAATGTTTGAGATGACTTTCAATAAATACTACTTCTCATGTGAAGAAATAAGATTTTAACAAAGTCTGTTATGTACATACTTCACTCTAGAAACACATAGAAAAAATGAACATAAATCAAAGAAGCATTTACAAAACAGCTGAGCAGGACAAATAGGATGTAGAAACACTCTACTTCAAAGAAAAGATGTTATTTTTTATTTTCTTCTTGGTAAAGGAGCATATTTTAACCTGGTTACAATAAAATTATCACAGGATATTTAAAAAAAAACCAAGAAAGTATTTAGAAAAATTTGTATATATACATTTGTTTAAAAATTCTATTATGTAAACATTACCATAGCAAGTTAAAATAATATTACAGTTTATTAATACTTATGTGAATATTGTACATATATATGTTAATTAATAATGTATTTTCTACAGTTTAATAGTAACAACCAAGAAAATCCCTTCCCTAAGTCAAGAA
This sequence comes from Hypocryptadius cinnamomeus, assembly GCA_013400635.1. NCBI lineage: Eukaryota > Metazoa > Chordata > Aves > Passeriformes > Zosteropidae > Hypocryptadius > Hypocryptadius cinnamomeus. The sequence goes on from VYZP01076558.1 coordinate 23,936, forward strand.
GGAAATTCAGCTTCTTCAGTTGCCAACAGGTTTGGTCCCACATCCAAGAAACTGAGTTCTTCATCTCAGTGTTAACCAAGAAGGTAAAGCACAGCCTTTCAGAACTGTATTTTCAACCACACTTACATTTGTATAATGTTTAGTGTCTTAAATGATTAATACTCAAAAAAACCACTTCTCACAGTTTAACTACTGTCATGGCATGGAGATGGTTTCTGAAATCTTGTTAAAGGAACTCATTCCCCTACAGGGAAGTGCAATAAATTCTGGTTTGATATGATAAAAAACAGTGGTTTTTTTAAGTCCGGTTATTTGCAGCAATTTGTAAATTTGAAAAAGTCATTCCTTTCTAAACATTTCAGTGCTGTTGTCTAGAATAAATTCATGCCATTAGGAATGAAAAACTAAGCCATCAATATTGATTAGAAGTATGCTCTCATAATTTTTGTAGAAGGAATTTATAAATAATCTAAGTTCTCTATAACTGTATCATAAAAGTACAGTCAGTGTAGAGTGAGAAATAAATTGAAATGTACAGTGTCATACCACTGTAGAACAAGTGGTTTATCTTCCATTCAAAATGTGAAACACAAGCAGGTTAATCAATATTTTAAAATACATTTTGTATTTCATACAGATATTTTGCTATAGTAAAGTGTTTCTTTGAATACAGAATGCTGTGAAACTACCAAACTTCCAAAATAATAATCAAGTTAATATTCCATGTGATGCAGGGTGCTGACTGAAATACCCTAACCTGTAGAAAATGAAGGAGGGAAATCCTTTACTTTCTTGAATTGTTTAATCACTTTTCCAGGAGTGACCAAAGAAGATCCAATTCAGAAGCATAACTGTTGTTTCCAAGGAGAAAAATGTGTTTGTGTGTGGAACAGGTTTCTTTTCAAATATCCTAGAGCTCCAGCTGGAAGAGCCCAAGGCTGGTTCCAAGATTTGCAAGGGTGTATAGCAGCAGGATTTGGTCAAAAAGTTTGTTTTTTTTTCTTTTAAACAGATGTTCCACAGGTTTCTCACTGTAATTTCAAGCAGGTAACTGTATTTCTATCCACAGGTATATATTATCTGTTCCCAGAATTCCAAGACATTGAATGAAAAATGTTTTGGGGTGGGGGATTTGAACCTTTGAAATGACACGAAACTTCTTGCAGAAGTGAGATCCCTGCATTCTTTGAAGGAAAAATGATGACATCAATATCAGAAAGCACCAATTACTGGTTCTGGTAACAAAATACAAGGTTCTTAATCATTAATATGTCCTGGCAGAAGCATCATTAGTTCACTGGGGATTCACCAAGTCTCATTTATTATTAGCTTGCTCCTCTGAGTCAGTCAACCCCACTGTCAGTGGGTTTGTGTTAATTAATTTGACAGCTACCATGTAGATATTATTCTGTACAATAAAACATGACTGCTACAAAGAAACACCCCACCTTAGCAATAGGTCACAATTTTGAGCCAGTAATCTTTAATACCATTCTGTTCTTTCTCTAAATGCTTGTATTAATCCAATCACGATGGTTTATGACTTGAGTAGATTCTGTAAGGTAGCATAATTTGATTACAACTATCACATCAACAATATATTCCATTAAAAAGACTGGCTTTGAAATTATCTTCCTAAGAATATGTGACTTAATGGATATATCAATTTAAGCATTTATAACTATGTCAATATCCTGCCTCATATAAACCTTGGAGATTTATTACTATTATTATTATTGAGAACTTTGATTTAATTTGCAAAAGCCAAGTCGACACATTGCATTCTCTATAATGAATGAGAGAATCTCTAAATAAATGAGATTCTGAAAAACCACAGTCAGTCTGTGAATATTGATGGAGACATCTGCAAAAGCTGGAAGAGCTCTGCCTGCTCTGTGTTTCTTAGGGAAGGGTTCATGGTGGAGGTGACTGGACAGCAGCATTGCAGTAGAAGTCGTGCCACTTTTTTACAGTTTATTTTGAACAGTCACTGAAGGATGCAGAGGAGAAGCCCTGGATCTAAAGACAAAGCAGGAATAAAAGCTAACAAGACCACAAATTGCTCTAGGCTGGCTCTACCAGCAAGGAACAGCTCCAGGGCCCAGCCTGTCCCGAGTCCTTGTCCTGGGATTACAGCACTGACCACTGGTGCCAGCAGGAAGGGTCAGTAATGAATTAATTAATAATTCATTAGTAATGAACCCAGCAGCTCATTGTGAGCTGCCCACTGAGCACAGACAGGGGTTGAAGAGCTGTGAGTCAGCCAAAGGAAGTTCAGAGCTGTACAAAAATTGTAACTGCATGGAATTGGGTGAACAGGATAAGCTGACAAAATCATTCCACTGGCAGGATCATTGTTACAGGTATTTCAAATATATTTCAGATTAATAATGTACCTGCTTGGGATTCTTTATACCAACTGGTCAACTTTCTTCAAGAGGCTTTGCTGGTTCTGGTGAATGAACAGAAGTGGAATTTGTAACAGATGTACAGGATTCTAAGACAGGGCCTTTCAGAATGTCTTGAAGTGGTAAAAATTTGGGCATTCCTGTCAGTAGGCACCTACTGGCACTCATGCAGGTACCTCTGTAGTCTTCAACATAACCTGGGGTATAAAGTGGGAATGCATCTTGTGAAGAAAGGCTTTCATTTGATTATTTCCTGGGATTTTAGTGGAGCTTTTAAAAGGATTAGTAATGCACCCATGACGGTATCTTGTATCACCAAGTGAACATTGTTTGCAGACTGTCATCTTAGCAGCTGATACACAATTCAGCTAAAGTTAACAAAGAGCAATTTGTACATGGTAAACAAGTTTAGTATCTTTATGTGATCTACATACATACTTTAAAAATTACAAGAAGAAAGATAATCAGGAATGAAATAATTTTAAGAGCCAAATGCAGATACAAAAAAGTCCTTTTAAACAACTAAAAAGAAATTCAGTCTGCAGTAAATGAAATTTCTTACCATTTGCAGTTTGCTGAGTAAGTACTTGAATCTGTGAATTATTTCTTGAAAATGAATACAGCTTCATGTAACAGATACATCACAAAGGTTTCCACACAGTGTTTTCTTTCAAATTTACTTGCAATTCAGTGTTAGTATATGTGCCATATTTCTACTAACCAAGACTCCACTTTCTGAAAAATGAGTTAAAATTGTTTCAAAGTGGGACCATCATTACAGCTACTTCTCTTTCCAACAAAGACAAGTTAAATCATCAGCAGTGTATCAGGCTGAAGAGTTTGGAGAAGCTACTTAACTGCCAATCCACTCACTTTCCTTTCTTCTTAAGTGAGAGTCCCACTGTAACTAACACAAAACACCAACAGTAATTAATTTGTTAATGAACACACAGCAATGAGCTCCCAGGCTGGCCTCTGGGCTTTTCTCTTTGTCTGTGTGGTAACTGACATCTCTTACAGACTGGGAAATATTGTTTCATTTCTGTGACGTGATTTTACTTCGTGGTATTTCACCTACTGAAATTTCTGACCTGGAGAGTGAATCCCACTCCTCTCTGCCACATTTTGCTGTTGAGTGCAGTCTGGAAGTTCCATATTTCAGTGGTGGGAATGCAGCGCTGGTGCCGCTCCCTGTGGGTAACAAAGCCTTTCTCACCTGAGAGGTGCCACTGGAAACGAGTGACCACTGACCTGCCTGAACAGTACTCACTGCTCACACCACTGCAGAACTCAAGTTCCAGTTTGCTGGAACTTTAGTAAAGCACTGAGGTACAAAATCTGTTATTAATCATCAGCTTGTTTTTTCCTGGAGAATAATGTAAGATGTGAAAATTTAATATATTGAATGGATAATAAAATGACAAGATACATCAATTTAAGAAACGTTATCCAAAAAAACTTCTGAGAGGAAAGATGTTCTTACATAAAGGAAAACTAGAACACAATTGATAGAAAATTTGAACATACACTGCTTAAACTTAATGAAGAGAAGAAGATAGCTAAAACATAATTAACTGCCTATGGCAGTGCAGCTAATGGATACTGAACTGGATTCCAGTTAATCCATGTCAAGACTTCCATCACTTGTAACAATTCTTGTCAATTTTTTAGTTACTCTTACAGTAGTAGCATTACAAATCACTTTCCAATAAGAGGTGATGGGTAACAGGCACTTTCATTACAGGCAATTTTTAAGTATCACCATGTGAAGGGTATTACAAAATCAGATTAAGAATTCCACCCTGCCCTGTTAACGATGGACTGTTCTGTAACATAAGCAACAAATTAGTAACAAAATATAATCCAAGACTTAAAAGCACTGTTTTGTACCACACTAATTTTGTGTATTCTTGTGGTGGTTTGTAGAAATGAATAATATTGCACCTGCCTTACAGCAAGACTGAAATTTCACGAAAAATAATTACATTCTCTGATTTTAAAGAATTACTTCCCACAGATGAATGTTATTGAGAATATCTATCTAGAAATGTACAAAAGCTATTTTTCCACCTATAATGTTTTTCTCATCATCTACATTGTGAAGTTTTTTAAAAACCTTTGTGTGTCAGAGGTTGACAATAAAAAAAAACAAAACAACCCAGTCTTTCTATTTACAAAAGGTAATAAATTAGTGAGGTTCTTTTAAGCACATCCTTCTGACATATTAAGTAGTGATAATCATAAAGGTTCTTCTAAGGAGAAAAAAAATTGTCTTGACATGAAGCCCATGTCTCTCTGGAACAGAAAACTGTACATGGAAAAGGGACAACATAATACAAACAAGGAATTCATTGTGACAGAAGGACTTCAGAGGAACAAAGGAGAATTTGTGCAGTGCAGCTTTACAAAACAAAGGAAATGCCGATCAGTTTGCTGAGCTCTCGTGAAGAGCCCTCGTATTCTTCTGAGAAAGTGATTACTGCCTTCCAAAGTAGTTAATCGGGATATGGCCCTTGGTAATGAATGTCTCTTTTCAGGATTTAAGTTGATGCAGCTGTAGTCTCTTCAGGAGCTTAAATTATAAATATAGGCTAGGAAGGAATCACAGAACAACCTAAAGTACATGCTGCTCGTGGTGACAATCGTGGTGACAACTCGGGGAAGGGTCAGAGGTCACCGCTGTGAGGCTCCAGGCTCCGCGGCTCCCTCGGGTGGCTGCGGGACAGTTTGGGGAAGCGGGTGCTCGCTTTGGAGCGACTGCTTTTGCTCACTGGTTCTCCAGAGGGTGGGATATCACTAGGGAGACAAAAAATAAACACAGAACAGCTCATTTATGTTATATGTCAATTGGTGTGTAGTTACTTCCAACATGGAAAAAGCAGATGTTATGAGAGCCTGGCACATGACTGCGAAGTACAGCACAAATCTTCAACACCACGGAATTGCATTCTTTCTACTGGTGTCTCAAGTGTGAATTACAAAATGGGTTCTTTCAGAACTTTCAATACTTTATGGAAGATTGCAAGTTACAGGATAAAAGTGGATCTCTATGAGTTGCAGATCAGAAATGGTGGGAAAAGCATTTTGAAGTGATAAAAGTACAAGCAAAATAGACGAGCTTGGATGATGCTCAATTAACAATCCTCTAATCATGGATGGATGTATCATTACATGATGAAGTACACTGGTAATACATCCCTGAATTCTTCAGTCTCTCCTGACCCACAACAGACTACAGTCTTACATGAATGAGCCTTTTGCAAAAGACTCCGAGAAGAAGTACATTAAGTTCAAAACAAGCAGTAACAGAAAATTTCAGCTTACCTAGGTGATATTCAGGCTATAGACTCCTCGGAAAACTACAGTATAAAGGGATAGCATTGTACTTTTGCCATTCTTTTACAGGACTCCACATGGTTTTTAATTAAACTACTTACACACAAATCAATAAATAAAACTAAGTTTTGCATTTAGCAACTCAGCTAAGCAATAAAATTACACAGCATACAAAGCCAAGCTTATTTTCCTAAGTGAAAAACCCCAGCTTCATAATACCTATCTTGAGACTGTGGTAACAAGTCCAGAAAGGAGAAATTGCTCATCTGCACTTCCAGCCATATTAAACAAACACAGATATATATTAAGACAATCCCCAAAGTTCTCTGTGCATTCTTTTCCTGCAGAGTGGTCTTTCTCACACACAGGTCAGTCCCTCCTGCCAGAGCCACAGGCACACTCGGACCCCACTGAGGCGTTTGGAGCACCCACATGGGAGAGATGTCAGCAAAGCAAAAGCCTTTAACAAGTCCTGTGATTGACTGGAAAATTCTCTTGCAGGCAGCAGAGCACTTCTGCAAGGAAAGGCAGCTGTCCTGCCCTGCCATTGGCTTCAGAACTACAGTGCACACACAGCTGCCCCCACAAAGGGAAGAGAAAAAAAACAGTATGGAAAAGTTATGTTCAGTTCAGATGCTAAGCAACAGAAAATAAAGTTTTGTGGGTTTTTTTAACGGCAGAGTATTTAACTGGTCTAAATTTCTAATCAGAAAACTCTGAAATAGCTTTAGTTAAAATAATAAAGGATTTTCCTAAGTCAAGATTCACCACATTCCTATCATAGTATTTAGTCTTCCAAGGTAACTAAGAAGTTCTTTGTGTGAAAAAATGCATAAAATACCTGTGGCACACATCCTCCTCTTCTTCAATAACCAGATTAATAAGTTAGATCTTTAATTCCTTATTTTCCTTGTCACTAAAATAAAAAGTCTAAAAATTAATTTAGCCTATGTTATTAATTCTTGGTGGCCAAGGATAATTGGACTTCCAACTGTGGCCCTATGATTTCTTACTCTGAAACTCAGCAATGCTATCTAAGTTGCTGTAGAGAATTCTGATCATGTGAATCCAATTTCAGCTGTGCTCATTACCATGGATTTCTTTTAGTAACATGAATATTATTACTCATAATTTTTATACTATTCATAAAATTGAGCAATGCAGTGTTGATATACTTGCTTGTAAAAGAGAGCATGTGACATTGACTTCAGAGGATTGTGATTTTAAGATATGTATTTTTCAGAACATGTAAATGTAAAATAATCTAAATATCAAACATATAATGGAATAAAATTAAATGTTCACCTCATTGGGCTTTGCTCAATCTAAAATAGGTTAATTCACCAGCACGATGGCCACTGCTGGCAGAGCTTTGGCTGTCTGAGGCACACGGGGATCCTTGGCAGGTACAAGGGGGTTTACCTTGCAGCAGAGCACGAGCGCAATTACTGTAATTTGGTGATTGCTTTATGGAAAGCACATTTTAATGCACAAGCTCCTCCTGCTGGCATGTCCCCAAAACGACATCAGTGCCAGCCCAATGGAGCAAAGCTATTCAGAGGGAAAAGGGCAAAAGGGCCAGAAGGAGTTCCCCTAAAATGAAGAGAGATGAATTAATTTCAGTCTGGCAGGGCTGAGGTAATCAGGTCATTTAGGGTAATTACATGAACACCAATGTCTGTGAGCAAAGGACAGAAATTGCAAGTAATTCTGCTAATTCAAATGATGCTACTCCACAACATGATATATCTAATGACTAAATTAGAGATTAATTTATCTTAAATGTCTTAGCTAATTTTTATAATGACGATCTAAGACACATCATTATCTAATGTAGGTTTACAGAAATCAATGTATATCTGAGGAATTACAGCTTCATGCATCCAGCATGAAAAGAAAACTGGAGCTGAAATTGAATTGATCAACTTCCATGGAAACAGATGTTCTATGAGGAAAAAGTTTCAAGTATTAAAGAGTCATAAATTTAAGAGTTTTTCAGCCCCCTTTTCATGGGAGAACCATCCATCTGACTTGCCTGCTTCAGCTCTAGCTTTCTTGCCAAAGTGACCAACCCAAAACATATGGTAAGCAAGTAGGAGGGAAAGAGTCATCTCCCCTCTGTTGTGTCTCCTGTTATTAGATTTAATAATTTAGTTCTGGCCTAGAGGTAGAACAATACCTGTACAGTCTCTGGCACTAACCAAAACACTTTCTAAATGTATTGACAGTTCAACTGGTCAAATATTCCATGAACTCCTGGGCAGAAGCATGAAGACCTTAAAATGATTCTGTCTGTATTTCTGGCAAATGCACATGAAGGTGGAATTGAGATAAATCTTTTTCCCACCCAGTGTTTGGGAGGAAGAAGGAAGAATAAGCCATTACCTACAAGGTTTGCAGATCCTCTCGTTTGTCACACGTTTGTCAGTAAAAATAGTCCCTAGGTTAGTCTGGGGGTGCTGAGTTAGGGTCCACCTCTAGTTGACTGTTTTACTCAGACTAAAATACAAATTTAAAATACCTAAATCTAAACCAGGGAGTAGCTGTGCTGCAGTAACTCTCCCAGCCCTGCTCCCCCAGGTCCCTCTGGTATGTTCATAATTAATCTAAGCCTACACCTGTCCCAGCTACACCTATTTGGCTTTAATAAAACATTCTGCTTTTCATTCTGTTCCTTCTGAGCCACAGAAGCCTTAGCAGAGTCCATGCAGAGAGGCTTGCCAGGCACTGCCGTGTTCAGCAGTGAAATGTCCACCTATTAAAGGCTCAAGTTCTTTTTTACATTCTCACCTTGGCCCATTCTGAAGAAAAAAGCAGCCTGCTGAGGCAATCAATTCCTCCTTCCCACCGGGTCATTGTTTAGCTTTTAAGCATTCCTGATTGATCTGCCCAGCGTTTGTTTGGCAAACGATTCAGTTTCATTGATTTTGTCTTGGTGTCAAGTTCTGCCTGAGGTGCATCTATAGAAAATAGCTTAAAATAACCGGTCCTTTTCATCAGCTGCTGGTTTATTCATACCTTTGATTTATTGCTCTCCCTGTATCCAAATGCAAACTGTATTTTGTGGGGTTTTCTTTACACACTCAGTACACGGAACTGCAGTATTCTCTTGGCTGATGTGAGCATTTACATGAAGAAATTTATTTCCCATCTCAATGCCTATTCTTCAGGATAAAATTAGAGAGAGAATTTTCTGATAAAAATAGTATAACATATCTGCAACTGGAAATACTTTTGTATCAGCCAGAGATCAGAGAACAGAATAAGCACATCTTGGGAGTGTAGCAAAGCTCAGGATCAGGCATTTCGTGTGTCTATCTATAGATCTATCTCACACGTAAATGCCTCTCTGGAGACATTCATAATTCTAGTTTCACTTGAGCTATGTTAAACACCTCATGAAAAAAGGCATTCACTGCCAGGTAAATTTGGTGACTTTTGTCACCTTCTTGTGTTATTAATTCTTTGTTAGTCATTACAATAATCTAATTCTGGTAATAACCTCAACACTTAGTGTGGTGCTCAGGCAGGCAGCTCCTCAATAACGTCCTGTTAAGCCATCAGGAGATCCTTATTAGACAATTGAGAACTAATTCTGACTTGACAATGCAACGTATCTCAGCACCTTCTGCCAATTAAAATCAGGTAAGATACCTGTTTAGTGGCATTATTAACTAAGATTCTGAATTCACCAAATTATTTCACATACTGTATTAACTCCTACTTTGCAGTCAACTGGGTAAAATCCTAGTTGTTTCCAGTTGGTGAAGTGTAAAAATAATTGGAGACACATTTCCTGCCCCTGCTCCCAATTTTGTAGAAATTAAATACAATTATTAATGAGAAACTGTGATCTGCATTTATTAATATAAATGTCTGATTTGGATGTTTAAAGAGTCAGTTATTAACAGAAGAGATTGAAAGAAAATCCCTCTATAGCACACTTCAACACTGAAAATCCTGAAGACGCTATTAGAGCAAAGTTACCAGGTTACAAACTGAATAATCATTTCCCATCAAGATTAGATCTGAAATGAAATTTCAAGAAATGAAAAGCATTAATTCTAATACTCTGTCCAACCATTTGGTTAATGTAGAGCTCCTTCTACTTCCACATACACACTTCTACACTCATGACATATTTGATCTCTTCTTGCAGTGAAATAATGACACATAATCGTGTTTCCATTTGTTACAATTCAAATTACCCTGACTTGAACATTCACATGCTACAATTCAGTTTCCATAACAGCATGAAGACTTTCTTCATCAACATCTGCAGTTATTTGAATTTTTCTGTAAACCATGACACTGTACATAACTGATGACACAACATTTTTCCCCACTAACTGCATGTTGAAGTTGGCATACTGAGATGGTTTCTGTATCTAATAGTTCTATAACTGAATAATATCTGTGTTATACACTCTTCACTCAGGAAAGGCTCAGAACCATGCAAAGGTCACCTTTCATCAGTTTCCATCTAGGCAATACTTCTATTTAATACTCTCATTCCTTGGCTTTCCACTGCACAATGACTTCTGCATTTGGGAATGGTTACTCTCCAGGTTCTGTGATGCACCAGACAGAATAAGGCAATGCATGAACACTGTGCTCTGGCAAATGACCCCTGCCCAGCTAACTAGGAAGACAGAGACCACTACACACAGATTTACGTTTATTTATAACTTATATATTTGGGTTTTGTATTCCTGTGCTTAGTTGAAAGGCAGGAAGTTTGGCTGTTCCATCCCTTTCCATTTGGAAATCACCAACATTCAGCTCTACTCATTCTCCTCCTGCCAGGGGTGGCTCTGTGTGAGCAGCACAACCACCACACTCAGCAAAAGATGTCATGAACAAGTGGTTCAGAAGCAGAACATGATCCAGGGTTGTTTATGTAATAACAAAAGGTCAGATTTGCTTTCAGAAGTACAGTGGATTCCTGGATTTGGGTTTTCCTGCTAGTAAGTAATTATCTCTAAGGAAAGCACAGACAGCTAGAATACATGGTTATTGAAAATATTGAGGAAACTGAAGACAGAAGACATGCATTAGGATTCACAATGCATCATATAGATAAAAATAAACTAAAACTTTTGTTTGGCAAGTAGCAAATTCCACGTGCTGAGGCAGCAGTGCATTACAGCGACCAGCCAGGCACTTCCTCCCCCATATTCACAAACTGTTTGCACACAATGGTTTTGACATGGAGGACAGACAAATTTAATTACCAAATTAGCTTTTAAACAGCATATAATCAATACAATTGGCATTGGGCATAACAACAAAGTTTACAGCATATTCCTTCTCAGACACCAGGACACCAGTAAAGCCAGTAGAAGGAGTTAACACCCCTGAGCTCTCCACATCTACTTTACACAGCACACAAAATGCAAATAATTAATCATGTTCCATGTCAAGCACTGGGGAAAAAAAAAAAAAAAGGTTTATCATCTCCTCCAATTTGCTTAATTTTGCCAGTATCACAGAGAGGAACAATCTGAAAGCTTAAAGTATTTCTTCTTATCTGTTCATCCCTATCATTTACCTGATCCTGAGCTCACTAATGTACTGAGACTAATGGCAGTAAAAAACTTGGTGCATATTCCTGCCTTACTTTAGCACATCAGACTTTCAGCCTTCAACACCCCCTGATTTCAGCACCTGGGAAGAGCAGCAGTTACCAGTCTCCTGTTCTTCCACGGGCTCAGGAGCAAACAGCTCCTGGTGCTTCAGCTGTGACTGGGCCATGGCCCTGCTGGGGCCAGCTGCCTGCTGTGTCCCTGCTGAGGGGCTCTGTCCCTCCACTCTCCCTGACTCTTCTTTGATTCAAATTCAGCCAGGCAGGAATATCTGCCCCAAAGCACTGGCAGGTGCAGCTTTCAGTGAGTTTAAAAGGAATAATGTGCTCTTTGGTTGGGTTTGCCAGTAAACTGCCCATCATAAAAACCTGCACAATTACCATCATTCTTTTATTTCTAAGGACAAGCCCCTTCTTTTAAAATTACCATGGAAGCAAATGGAATGACAGAGAAAAGTTGTGATCAAAACATGTTGTTTTGATCTTCCAAGGAAGTGCTTCAGTTTTAATTGCTCCATCAAGTTAAGAGGTATCAGCTGCTTCTCTGAAGTATCTTCACATCTCATGAAGATTACACATGATATTAACATGTGCAAAGGCAGGAGAGAGCTGATGTGACCATTCTCAGAGACAGATCCAGATTTGAATCAATGTCACATTAAAAATAACAGCTATGAATATAAAAAAATGAACAAACTTAGAAACTGCTCCAGGAATCATAATCATAACTTTTCTGGAAAATATGGTGATAACAGTAACATGAAGAACTGCTCTAAGGCAATCACTCTGGGTTTTATTTTTTAAATACTAAGGGCATGTTATTGCATTCCAGCCATAAGCTTGATACTGATAGTGATGCACGACCTAAAAACCTCAAAAATATAGGCCATAATCTCAACCCCTGGGAGCTTTTAAATTATTCTTTATTTTAGCTCATTATTTAGTTTTTCTAAGATAAAAAAGAAATTCCCACTGACTTGGATAAGCCCATAGAAAATAGTACATCTGCACCTGGCAACATAATCACAGGGTTGAGACTTGGTATAGTGGAATTAGATCTGTACTCTCTAAATAAACAAAAGTAATCAAGATGGGGAAATATGTAAATAAACGAGTGCCATCAACAGAATAACAAGGGAAATGCTGACTTTGTTCCTGGTAATGAAGACAGGGATTAATGTTTACATTTAATCCAAGACAGAAAAGGAGGCTCATGGAAGAATGACACTGCCTAGTAAATGACTACAGGAGCCACCTTGGAATGCAGCAATCCTGATGGATTAGACAGAAACTAAACAAGCATCAGGCTGGCCAGCAAAAAGACGACCACGGTAATCAGCAACCAAAATCACATTTTCTGTTTAATCATATTTTAATTATCTTCTCTGTAAAATGAAAATGCCTGTGATAAATGCAGCTCACCCTTTTTTTTCATTATGACTCCAAATTAGGTTAACAGGCAGCAAAATTTGCTACTGACTCCAGTGGGAGTTCAATGCATGGTGCATTGCTGGCCAGGAGCTCCTGAAATTTCAGGTCAGCTCTCCAGGTATCATTAGATTCAGAGCCTTTTAAAAGTGTATCATCTTGGTCCCTCTATAGCTCAGAACTTTGCCAACGAGTTCAAAATAAAAATAAATCAGATTTGCAATAATATTTGCCAGAATATTAGAGAAGAATCAATTTAGGGCAGCAGTGAGCAGCCATGGCTGTCTCACTGCTGGCAGCCACTGCAGTGTAGCTCCAGGGCTGGGGTGGCATTCCTGGCAGCTGGGAGCTGCTGAACCTTCTCAGCTCCAGCTCCTGGAGGAGCCTGGAAATGGCTGCTGCTGCCCAAAGAATCTGCATTGGGAGGCCAGCTGAGTTTCGTCCCAGAAGGAAGCTATCAAAGGATCACAGGATGACAAGACAGGCACTTTCCTCATTAACTATGAAATCCCCTTCTTGTTTCTTTGAGTTTTGTGGCTTTTGGCCACATGAAGATTTTGCTGTTAGGAAGAACAGTCAGCTTTGACAGAGGACATCTTGGCTCCAAGTACATTTTGAACTAGTGACTCCCTTTCCGTGGTTTAGAAGCTCAGGGAAGCCCCTGTGCCACTGGTCAGAATTACAGGTGCACGTGCCCAGTACCAGGCTGTGAGATGGTGCAGAATTCAATCTCTGTTGGGGCAGCTCTGCTCTGCCAGCAGCAGAACAGCCCCAGCAGACAGGAGGGGAGGTGTGTGCCTGCAGCTCCCCTGCAGTGCTGCTGTGCTGGCCTCAACAGCAGAGAGGCTCTTTGTGCCCTGCTCAAGTGACACACGGAACCTGAGCGCAGTGACAGCTCCACAGGCACACAGGAACCCTTCTCATCCCTGCCTGTGCTCAACAATGCTGGGCACTGGATTTTCTGGGAGTCTTCAGGATTTAGATGCATTTTGACTCAGCTGTAGCACTAACAGTAAAAATATGATAAAATATTCAGTCTACAAACCAATGCCATTTTCTTTCCCTTTGGTCATACCTGACTATTCTCAATAGCTGATGCTTTAGGATTTATCTCTTTTATTATGTAGGAGTCTTCTACTGAAAGATTTCTAACAGAGTCAGACATTTAGAGCTGTTCAGTGTATGTGTGTGATTTACTGTATTAAAACTAATAAATTAAATCTCTTGTAAAGAATTAATTTATGAGATCTTAAGGATAAGAATAAAATTTGAGAAACAAGATTTGAGAAGTCAGATAAACACAGAATAGTAAGAAATGAACTCTGCTGTTTGCAGGGCCCACATTTCCAAATTTCAAACCCAAAGATTAGCAGGTCTCATTTAACACATATAATGAGTTTTATTAAACTCTTAAGTGTAATTGTGTTACACTTCTAAAATCTTAAACTAAAAATAAACCTCCATACTGCTGTTGGTAATCAAACTGTGGAGCACTGTGTAATGAATATGTGAAGATTTGAAGAAAAATTATTTTGGTCTGCTCTTGGAGATGGTGACCCCAGCCATCCCAGTACAAATCCTTCCGGGAATTTCTGTTTGTAATTGGGTTGTTTGAGCAAGAGGAAACTGAAGAAGCCTGTTAAGTGATAAAGCAGATGTGCATTAGGAAATGAGCAGCTGTTGTGGCTCCATCCTCCAATGTCACACTGAGGCTGTGAATCCACAAAGTTCTCTGTGGGTGCTGTCCCTGGGCCGTGCAGGATCAGGGGTGCAAGCACAGACAGGATGGATTTCTGAGCCATCCCTGCTGCTGCACAAGGACCAGCACTGGCTCAGGATGCTCCACTGCTGTTTCTGCACACACCTCAACAGTTCAGGTTATTTGGCATTTCTGAACTGACATTTGGCCTCATTTCTATCTACAGACGATGTGTTTGGAGACCTCTCAAGCAATCTAAAGCAAAAAAATCCAGCCAAAATCACTTTCTTTACCCACTGGTTAATGATGTGAAGGGCTATGGCAGGGAAGGAAGGCTGCATACTATGAAATTTTTGTTATTAATAGACAAGTACCTCTAATTACATCAAGTTATTCTAGGATATTTCAGCTAACTGTTCATGGATTCAGCTACCACAAGTACCAAACATATTAAAAATATACCACAAAAATAGGATCTGTAATACAACAGAATTGAATGGATTATGTTTACAGCTGGCAGATAAGCAAAACCAAGGAACAAAACTTCTGTAGGATGTTTTGAATTTCAGTGATGGCCTGTAGCTAATTCCTGCTGTTTTCACAGGAAAAACTGATGGCTGCTGCAATATTTTTCAATACAAGTTCAAATAAGGAAAAGAAATAACCCACCTCCTTTTGAAAAACTGTGCAGTTGGGCATAAACAAGCTTGTTATGGTCTGGATTAAAGCCAAGAACATGCACAAGTACAAAGATACCTCCCTTATGAAGATTATTTGTTTTACATATTTGAATGGATGCATCCATTTATCCATTACTGGCAGTGGTGCACAGAAAGGAGCATGAATAAGCACTGCAAGACTGCAATATAAGGTGTATAAACAGATTGCTCTCAACCACAGTTTCATGAGTATTCCTTACTGCTTCATATGCTAAGAGAAAGGAATAAAGTTTATTTTCCATCCTCAGCATAACCTCTTTCATACCTCAAAATCTCTTCCACTGTGAAAAAGTAATTAAACTTAATCTTTGGTTTTATTCCCAGTGAAATAAGCATTACAGAATATTTTTTCTTGCAATACTCCAAATCTAACAGTTACATGAAGAGGAAAAAAGTCATGTTGTTTCATTAGCAAATTATTTTTTTAAAAATCATTCTACTAATTCTGCCATTCAAGCAATTATGTAAAATTTACATATGGGAATACATTTGCACACACTCATCCTGATTTAAAGAACAGTGTATTTTCAATAGTTATTCCCCCTTTTTCCCCTGCATAACAGATTTCTCAAGGGCAATTGCTCTGAGATATTGACATTTCAGGGGATCTGGAGCAAACATCATAAACTCATGTCTGAGAGCTCAGCTGGCAATATCTCTGACAATGCATTACAGAAATTCACCATACCAGAACTGTTTGCAAATGCCATCCTGTGCCAAAAGTGTTTGCAGATGTTACAGAGAAGCACCCAACATGAAAAAGGCTCTTGGCTGAAGGCAGAGCAGCTCCTGGTGCACCAAGGCCTGATGAGCAGGGTGCAAACACCAGCAGTGCCCACTGGGACAGTCACCAGGCAGGGACTTACAGGGGCCAGTCATTGTTTTTCTGCACCAGAAACCTTGGAAATGCCATTTCCCACTTCACAGAGTATCAGCAAGGCAGTTTGGTGACACAGCAAAGGCTGTTTGGGAACTGAAGAGAGAACAGAGCTCTATGGCCTGACCAGAAGGAGACAGAGCCAGCCTGGTAGGTCACAGAACTCAGACCCTGCTTCCCAAAAAACAAATCCCCTAAATCCTGCTCTCCCTGGAGGTGCTGCCTTTGTACATCCAATGCTCACGTGCTGGGCTGGGAGTTCTTCTACTCTCCCACATTTTAGAAACTCGTAGAAGAAAAGTGATTTTTCAATGATCTGTGTTGTTGGCAAGCATCTCTATCAAGCTTCCCCTGTTAACAGAATTCAAGCTGAAAATGTCAAATTAAAGTCTTTCTCTTGAACATACACTCTGAATTTCCACAACTGGTTTGTACCAAGAGTCATCTGTTATAAACTGTGTCTATCACTTTCATGACTCCATGTAAGATTTCACTAATTAGGGAATTAAACTCACAAATCTCCAGACTGGGTTTTGTGGAGGTTACATCCCCCACACCACACCAGCACAGTTTAAGTAATATATTTTGCCATGCACCCTGGCTGAAGTGAGTAAGAAGCCCCATAGCTCCTTTCAACACATCAGAGAAAACCAGGAGTAGAAATAACCTCACTTTTTGTGCGAATAGTATGGCTTCAAAAACATCTAAGTGACACATTTGCATGCTATGCAACTTCTAAATATATTATAAATACAATATATATGATAAATACAGTATTATTATGTTTGGTTTCTTTCAGTTCTATTAATCAGTTTCTATTAATTCTGTGAACATATATTTAAAGAAATAATTCCCTCTTTAGCTGTATATTTCAAATTCTAATTTCAAAAAACACCACTAGAAGAGCAATGGGCTATGAGAACTTATTGATAAGGGAAGCTCAGCATCCCATCTGCCCCAAGCCCTCCTGCCACCACACCTACCTGCACCCTGCTTTCAGCTGCATGGAGAATGGAACTTGAGGAATTTCTCCTCCTTCCAGCATTGTGCCATTCCCACAAAGAGCTCAGCTGTGAGATCCAGGCTCCCTGGATGCAGTGGGTCAGCACATCCCCCCAGGGGAGTCCCCAGGGCCTTGTCCCAAGGAGCAGGAGAAGGAGCTCAGGGTTCTGGATCCCCAGCTCCCAGATCCATCTGCACTTGCACACAGATTGCTCTGGCTGGCCAGATGGCTTCTTACAAAACAACATGTTCACATCAACAGTGTTCAAAACACTTTCTGCTGGAAACTTGTTTTCTGTCAGGGACCTGCAGATGGTTCCCTTCCCCTACCTGTAAGTTCTCCAAAATACATCTCCTGAACTGGCTGTTATGCAATGTTCATATGCTGAGATTTGACTGTGAATATCTAAAGCTGGCAATTTTCTTAAAATAAGCTCCAGAAAGAGAAACTTAACAAGCAATTATAGATCAGCTAGTTTAAATGCAGCTGTAGAATAAATATTACAAACTGTTTTGCAGGATTTAGTAGGCCAAAAAGTAAGCTTTAAAAATCACAAATTCATTACAGGGAACTCATGTAGATTTGGGTAAGGCCAGGAAATCGGCTCAAGAAGGGCAAATATTGTGAAAAGAACATTACACAGCTCCATCAGACGTGTCTGTGGGGTGTGCATGTGACACAGTGAGGCACCTGAGCCAGTCCTGAACAACTGGAGTATGCAGTAAATGGCTCCTACCATCCACATGTCCCATTATGCAGTCACTACAGAGGCAATTTAGTGTACTCTCACCTGCTCAGCAGCTTAAAAAAACATATTGAGAAGAAAATTATCTTCACACCAAATTAAAATATTCACTTTGATTTTTCCTTTTTTGGCCAGTCTGGTGCTCTTTGATGACCTGGATGCTACATCAAAATATGCATTACGATGTAACATAACTCTGCATGTTTGTGAGCTTTTTATATAGCAAATTCTGTGCCTATTTTAAAACATTGTATTAATTTTGGGGAATTTGATTGAAAAGGGACAAAAAGACACAGCTTTGGTAGTTCAAAGTATGAGAGGTCCCATATGGTGGAAGGTAGACACTGTCATGCAGCAAGGACAGCAAGAACACAGAGGCATCTGCACTTGCTTACACTCCCAACATTTTAGCACATTCTCAGCTATCGATTAACCGAGCTGCAAACTCCTCTGTGCACTCCTCCTCTGAAAAAGTCAATTCCAGCAGAATAATGGAGCAAATTGTTACAGACAGAGAGGATAACTGGGAAATAAACTGTCCAGACATGTCTAGTCCCATTTACTAGAAAAAGAAGGATAACACATAGAAAATAAAACTCTTTTTCATTAAATTAGGTGTATCATTGAAGCAATTTTTAAAAAACAGTTCTACTCAGACAATCATGCTAGAAACCGGTTTACATAGTAAAAGGAAATAACTAGACAATTACAAAGATAGTAAAAGCTTACTTTTACTAGCTAGCTTCCATTACAAATTATGTATACTTGTTAATGAACAAAACAGAATCTGAATCTTTAACAACTACTGTTATTTGAAGAGAAGAAGAAACAAAATGCCCTGTTATATTTCTTAGCTATTCAAGTAGAAATATGTTCTATGTGCTCACTAGGAAAGTTTTTAACAACCTTGTAGAGATGTCAAACTCTTTCAAATGTGAAAATTTCAATGTCAATATTCTACAGTTGTCAGTAATCATGTGCAGACTAGAAGGGTAATGGAGAGCAGGTTTACAGACGTAGGTTTGTATTTTACTGTTTTCATGGTTATGCTTTGCAACTCTTGATTCATCATTTTGCATGAGAACAAAAACATGCACTTGCTTTATCCAAGATTTAGGTACAACACCATGGCATTGCTTTTGGAGACAAACACATCACCTAGAGCCCCTTAACCCAGCAGAGAGCTGCAGAGCAGAGCACCCATGCCAGCCCTCAGGGAGACACACTGGGAGGTGGGGCTGCCAGGCAGACTGAGGCTCTGGGCAGGCATGGCTGAGCTGCTCTGGCACAGACTGAGCAGCAGCCACAGCTAAAAGGCAAAACCACAACGAGCCCAAGGTGCCAACGTGCTCCCAGCCAAGCACAGCCCTGCCCAACAGGGTCCCCTGTCCCCTCGGGGCTGGCTCTCCAAGGACCTCCTTCCTATGTCCTTCCACAGAGCTCATACCTTAGGGCTGGAGAATGAGCACAGTAAACTGACACAGACAATATCACAAATATCTGCATTTTAAGTATTATTAAACTGTCACCTGGATTTGATTCTGTGAGTATTTGTGTATGTCCCACACATGCACATTTCATAATTTCATGCATCTGCTAACACTATCCTGATATCAATGAACAGTTGTAGCAGAGTTCTAGAACTGCACAAAGAAACTGTTTCCAACTGAGGAAATCCAGATTCTAGGGTTTCAGGATGAGTAGAGTATGTAAACTGCTGGAATGGGGAGGATCAACATATAAATTACCTTAGAATCTACTAAATGCTTACATGAGCAAAAATTGATTTTCAATGGAATTGAAGATAGAAGATGATTGCCTGTGCATTTTCCAAGTTTCCAGTACTTAAAAAAAATCATCCTGAATTATGCTGAAGGCACTTCACAAAGATATATTCAGGCTATGAAACTGAGAGAATGGAAGCTTACAGAGCTGAGGATTAAAGGATGAGAGGCAATTTTGTCCCAGCACACAGAGAACAGGTCCACTGAATGCCCAGCCAGCTGGTCAGATAACCCAAGCAGGGGGATCTCCTCTTGCCAGGCTTTTACCTTGCTCTGTCCTGGAGCAGCACTGAATGCAGAATGCTCACTGCACCTTCTCACCCCAGGATCCTGCCTGGAGCTGCATCTTTATACACAGTAAGAATATTCTAAAATACCAGAATCACTCATGCGTATTTTTTTCAAGGCTTGTTTTCAGAAGACAAAATACCTTCCTACAGTAGTGTTTAAATAAAAACTCTGTGCCTATGGTGAACACTTTTGGTTGCTAGTTCAGCTACCATTGCTATTTCAAAAAATGAAAGAAAATCCCAATACCCTTCTAATGAAATGGCTTCTATGTGTGCATAAAATTCAGTAAAGTAAAATAAATCCTGTGTAAGTGCTCTCTTTTTTCTACACTCTTTTCCACTATTTTCCCTTTTTCACCTCATTTTAATGTACATTCTCTTCAATCCCTCCAAACTGTCTCATTCAGTCTCTTGCTCCTATTACATTTTACAGCACTCCTCTACTCTTATTCAACTCATTTATTCTTGTATTCCCTATTTTCTCCAGTTTTCTTTCTGTAATAATTCACACTGACAGCCACAACACTGTTATCCACTAAATCCCAGCTATTGTTTGCTCCTGTTCATGCCCAATAATTCTCTCAACAAACTCCTGAGCTAAGTTGAGTGTATGTTGGTGAGTCAAACCTCTGTTATCCAGAAATCATCATTCCCACAGCTCCCCATGGAAACCAATTCCCTCCTGCATTAACAGCATCAAGTTATCTCTTTCAAATCAATTCACCTGTTCATGTTTCAGTTTGCCCTTGTTTCACATTTTCTTTATTACAATATAGGCCTCAAGTCCCTGTTGACTCACTCTGGTTTTCAGCCACCCAGACCTCAATCATAGTGTGACACTGCCCAAGCTCAGTAAATCCTGAGCAAATCCTACTCAGTATTTGACAAATTTTTTATTCTATTTTGTGAAAAATTTCAGTATTTTCAGTACACTCCTCCAGGCTGAAAACCTCATTTGAAAGTTCCTACTGATCAAGTCACTCCAGTTAAAAGAATTACTCTGGTGAACAACTGCACTGTTGCAATCTGGACTTTTCCTGTTTTATGCACTGCTGTTAAATTAATTTAAACTAATATCTTGACACTGTGCTGTGCCCTTTAACATGTCATGATAATGACATCTCCTTGGGTTAAATTCTATTCCTGTATGTCATTAATTCAATATATTAACCAGTGCTGATAATCAGAAGGGAATAAAGTGAGAATATTGGTAGAAACCACAGTGCTTACAAGAAAGGTGCAGTCTATATCTGCAATTCTATATTTGAATGTCAGGTGCAGCTGTCATATGGCTCATCTGACAAGACAACATCTTTATTCTTTTACTCACTTAGGACAACCACACCACACTACAAATAAAAGGTCTAAAGATGGCTGTCAACATAGCTAAAAGCAAAAAAAAAAGTAAATTGATTGTTCCATACCTTATCCCACAGTAAAGTGCTTTCATGCTGTCAAGAATGAGGACAGGACTTTGAAGTCCTGCACACTTAACTATATTAGCATTTCCAGCATTCCAATTTCATAGCCCAGATGCAAAAATTTGTTCCAGATCCAAAAATGGCATAAGGAGCTTTAAAAAATATTGAATCCATTGTTTATGAGTTAGGTATGGACAAAATAGAAGTAGGATTTTTCTGTGTGTTTAAAATTAGAAACAGTTTCTGATTTAGCTAACCAAATCCACCTTGGCAACTCCCTGTCAGACATGAGTGTGCAGTAAATATGCTGACAGGAATGGTGAGCCCAACCAAAGTGAAACTTTCTTTCCTGGCTCCAGAGCCCATTTTTTGCTACCAATTTCAGAAACACCTGCTCAGTACAGAAATGCCTGAATGTATAAAGAATTCACTTTTTAACAAGGGAGTGCATGTGACTTGTAACCAAGGAAACAGGATCACTGCTGTACTGACACAAAACTCAACTGGCTCTGTGTTCTTTTATCAGAAAAATCTTAGTATCTTCTTGCACTGCTACAAGTTCAGTGTGTTAGAGACACAAACCACAGAGTTTAGAAACCCTGTCTTTTGCTAAAGACTTGCTGAGTTTGTTGGCAAGCAGCAAAGGAGCAAGGAAGAAGGATGTGCTGCTGAGAATCACAACTCATCCCTCAGAATGATCTTTCATTACAAAGCCTGTTGTTAACCTGGAGAAAAAAGGATAGAAAGTGATGATAGAATTCATGGGGCCCAATGAAAAAAAAAAAAAACCATTCCAAAACATCCTGATCCAGACAGTTCCTTGCAAAAGACAGATGGGAATTGAACATCACAAAATACACAGCAGAGTTAAAAGCTCCTTTTGTACCACACAGAAGTTTGCTCTTACATTGACCATGGCTGTTTTCATACTTTCTGTTTGTTCCAGAGCTTTATAAATTCTGTGATTATAAAGGAAAGCAATATACACCAGATAGCAACACACAAAGTGCTTTTTAACCCTTGCTGTCAATCTACTTGCTTTCTATTTTTATCCCATTTTTTCAACCAATGCATGGAGAGCATTTTCTGTACACATGCAAAAGAAATATCATAGCATAGCCTCTCTGTCATTTGTATCAGTAATTTTAAACATAACTCTTATTTTCTCAGGTAGCATTAAACAGAAGTTTATTCCAAGGTGACTGTAAAGATCACGAGCCCTCAAATGTTTCCAGTGGTGACTGGAGAGTATTCAATCCTTGTACAGTATGCACTGAATTATTCTTCTCATAAGCACTGTAAAGGTCACTCTGAATATAAAGAAGCATGATAAAAATCTAATTGATGGAAATATGCTCATAAACACCTATTTGTGAGGCCTGTTGAACAATTCATAGCAATTAACTCAGCAAAGCAAGTCTCACTGTCTTTATTGAGATGGTAATTGGTGTAAGTCACACTATTTCAAAGTGAAGTGATTCTTTTGGTTTTTTTATGGTAAGGCTCATTACTGGGGCAATAAATACAATACATAAATCCCTTCAGTATTATGGAGTTGCTGGCACCCCAGCTTTACTGAGCATCACATCAAGACAAAAATGACAAACACCTTTTCCTTGAGGTGTCTCAGTCCTGGAACACTGCAACACTGAGGTGTTTCATTAGGGTGAGCTTACAGGGATGTGTTTCTGTAATACTTCCCCTATTATCCATCCCTGCAGGACTAAGTCCTTTCAATGGTACTTCTGAATACTCAAACACTTCTGACACAGTGGTGCCTTAAAACTGCAAGACAGAAAATGAAAGTGAGAGCAAGAAATTGGGGGCAAAAGAGACATAAACAGATTCTTTCACCTGAATAAAACTTATTTGCATTGGGCACTGCTGGCAAATTTAATAAGACCACCTGCTGGAAAAGAAACAACCTATAGAAATGCAGCTGAGAGAAATAAGGAACTAAGAAAACTAATTAGATTTTCTAGTCCTTTTTACTTTAACAATTGAGAAGAAAAACAGCAACTACAAAAATAGGTTTAAATATATCAAAATATATATTCTGACTCCAAATTTTGACTTTTTAAAATTTTTATCTGACATGTAAAGGATTACAATGCTTTGATACAAAAGGCATATCTTGTTGGTTATTCTATATGCCTCATGCAAATCATTAGGAACTATGCAAAATATTCTTCCTGATCAAAAAAATGTCATTTAAATTCCAGGGAGCAGTTATGTGACTGCGAACTTCTGTAAAACTACTAACAGCAGAACCAAGTTGAAGTCAGCAAATATCTTAATTGCTGATGGGTATTTGGAATATATTTCCAACTGCAGCAACTGTCTGAAGACTGTGACTGCTATTAATGGTATTGCCATGATAACTACCCTTCCCTAGCTCAGGCCAAGATTTTAGAACCTGTTCCAACCATTTAAAAAGACAAACCACTGTTAAGAACAAAATCAGAGGATGCAGGACAGCTCTTTACCCTGTGCAAAGCAGCAGCAGAGTTGCAATAAATGCTCCCTGACAGACTTGAATAATCAATGGAAATGTGTGTCAGTTTTTCATGTCCTATACAAAGCTTTAATTATTTCACAAATCACCTATCAAAGCCCAGATAGATCCATTGTAAAATGAAAACCTACAATCATATCATATTCATATGTCTGGATAAAACCAGCTGTATAAAGCCAAATGCTTCCAGTAAGCCTAAAGTACCAGTGTTTATCCACAGATCCTTATTATATTCAACTCCTCTTGTTTTTAACATCAAGCATCCCATGTCTTTTTCTTCCTCTATTTTCTTGCCCACTTTATCACTCGTTCTATTCCTCCTGATGTATTTTTTTCTTCCCTCTTTTCCCTCTAACATTCATGAACCCTCTCAACTACCCAGAGCAGGGAAAGGAAAAACTTAAGATGTTTGAAGAATGCCATGTAATACACATCTTCAACTTCAGTATGTGCAAAACCACAAAACACAACATAACAGGCAATTCTTGCAGAAGGGAAAGAGATGAAAGTTTGAATTTTCATACACTTTGACCAAACAATTTTTGCCCTACTTCTTCACATTTCACTTAGATCAAAACATGCATGATGCTTTTTTTAAGTCTGATGTCAGGCATCATAGGTTATGAAAGACTAAAACCAAAACTGTCAGTCACAAAGTGAGGAATGCAGAACCCAAGAATAACAGTGAGACAACTCTATGTTTGTTAAAAACAATCCACTCAAATTCAAGTATTTTAATTCTACCATCAACAAAAATTCCACAGAAGAATATCACTTTTTTGCACTGAAACTTCCTGCATTATCTGAACATGATAATCAAACTTTAGCTGTCTAAGATATTTTTACTTCAACAATCATCAGTGCTTGGCAACACAGTTCAACCAAAAGATAAATATTGTGCAATGTCTCTACATTAGATCAATCAATTAACATAGCAATAAATTAGTTTCATTAGCATGTTTCAGGCATTAGAAGGTGCTTTACTAATTAAAAGTCCCATATTTAAGCAAATGCTATTTCCAGTTTGTTCATGTAAATTTTATTCCAGAGTGCCTACTATATTCTATCAGAGAGCTTATTCCAGTTGCACAGCATCCCTGGGTGTGCTGAGGAGGCACTGGAGCCAAGCAGAGCCCAGCTGGTGGCACAGGCTGCCCCCTCAGGGCTGCGCCCCAGCACCAACCTGGCCTCAGCACGGCAGGATGCTCCAGCTGAGTGCTGCCTTCATTCTAGTAGAAGGCACAGATATGCACCCTGATAGCTTTAAGAAGTGTCATGCCATCACCAACTCAGTTTTTGAGAAATCAGCCAATTCAAAATTGTACTTAAAACTTCCTTATTTTGCTTCAATATTGTTTTACAGCATTTCAGGGATTGCTTGTTTGCTTTACCATCTTGTTGTTTATCTGAAGATGCAATAACAGCACAACAGTCACACCTCTATCTGCATATGCAAATATATTCATGTCTGTGTATTCAAAAATCTTATTTTAACTAATATTCATGTTTTTGTGAGAAGGTTTATGTTCATTCTTTACACTAAAACTGTGCCACATCTGCTGTACATGACCTATCCCTTGTGGAGATGAAATGAAATATAATTGTTACACTAATCTGTAGTTAACTTTGAGTCTGAGCAAATGTTTTTATCCCTCAAAAGTATCTCAAACCTAATTTTGAAAGGGTCAATTGTCAATTTCTTTAAAATTAACCCAGAAATACAACATTTACAGGTGCCTCACGGTAACTTTCCTAGAAGATTTATTTCATTTCTACTTGGCAGCAACATTTTAATACTTGCAATGGTATTGTAGAGAAGTTAATGTTCTTTTTACCCCTCATAATACCTCCAACATATACATTTAAATGTTCTCAATGACACACTGACAGATGCAACTGAAATAGAGATGAGAAAACTGCCAAATCCAAACCAAGCCAAAATTCTTCAATTCTTTCAGAACAAACATCTATTCTTCTACAATATTTTAACTTCATTGTCTGCAAGACCAAAAGCAGGGACTTGGCTTTAAACACTGTTTAGTGCTAAATAAATCTGAGAGGAGTATTCCCAGGATGACATTCTTTTTTGAGTTGCTGATTGGCTGGCACTGAAATTTGCCTATCAGTCTCTCTCTATCACATTTCTCATAACTCTACCTTCTAAGAGAGTAGAAGCATTTCACAAAATGAGAAAGAGGTAGAAATAGTATTTTTTTTCACTACAATTTAACTTGGTGACTCGAAGACAACTAACATAAAACATCTAAGAACACAACTTCTGCTATCAAATATGCCCCTAGTAATGTCACCCAGGGGAAATGGAGACAACATATTTTTTGAAAATTACAATCCTCTAATCATCGCGAAGAACTGATGATTCCTTTGGTGTTCAAATACATCCTGCAGACAACAGAACCTGCTGATGATTTACTGAGCAGATTCCCTGCTTTTGTTAAAGCATCTGTTTGAGCAGCTCCCACAAGGGAATAAATGTCCAGCTTTGCAGCTCAGCAGAACATAAAATTGTTATTTAGAAACCAGTGTAGCATGTACCTGTGGCCTACAACATGAAATAAAAAAGTACTTAGCACAGCAATCGCTGAAAACATTCACCAAATTGTGTTTATACCATTCTTGCATGTATTTTTATCCAAACATTTGTAGTGCCAATGCAAAAGAACCAGCAAAGTGGGACTATTGCTATTGAAGAGCTGTGCACAGCTACCAAGTGGAGTCTGTGTCGTAGGAGCTTCCCATGTCCAGATTTTGCTTGGCTCACAGGTAACAAACATTGTGTGAGCAGCTGTAATTTAGCCAACACTTCTTTGTGCAGGGTGGATGTAAAACATAACTCAAGATTATATTCCAGATTTACGGAAGATTTGAGGTTGGAAGGCACCCGTGGAGATCATTGAGCCAGCCCCCACAGGGCTGCCCAGGGCTGTCCCCTGCCAAATCCAAGCACGGAGCGTCAGCAACCTCTGGGCAAACTGCTGGAGGGTTCCATCTCCCTCACAGTGGGGAAAAAAGAGGTTTTTATTATTTTCCCTGCATTTCAGTTTGTGCCCATTATGACAACATTGGAAAGAAAATCTCTTTTTAAAAATTAGGACAATTGACACAGAAACCAGAGAGATAGAAAACTGGACCATCACAGAACTTTAGAATTCTTTTTCCCAACTTTTCAAAGCTTTTAGCTTCTTACATATTTGAAATAATACAATCTATGTAAAGATTTATATTGAAAGATTCAACTATATGGTCCAAAGAACTGTGATTCTTGTTGCCAAAGATCTCTCCTGGTTTTACATATATTTACAAGGAGCTCTGTGTTTGTGACAATTCTTCATATTGATAAAAATGTGATTAAAACACAACTGTACTTGTTATAACCAGCTTTGTTTTTCCATAATGAACCAATCATAAGTGCAAATAAATGTTCATTTTAGTACTAGCAGAAAGTCTTTCACCATCTAGCAGATGTAGCAAGCTAATTCAGCAGTGCCAATTCTTGATTTAGGTACTGCTCCACATGGACTGAAAATGTATCTTTTGATGTCAATTTTATTACTGCAAAGAATTTTTTATTCAGCATGTAAACAGACAAATTAGCAGAGTAAGAATCTAATTTTTATATTAAGACATGAAAGTGGACTGTAAGGGAAACTCTTTGACCAATCCTGTGACTGAGCTAACACAGTATCAAAACTGAAAAAGATACAAATTGAGATTACAAGTGGTAGAGACTGACAAAAGGAAAAATACATCAATGACAGTTCACAGCACAAGGATTCAGAACAAGAGACACTTCCACAAGTCACCACGAGCATTTGATACCATGATGGGAAGAAATGTAGCAAACTCATCACATCATTGTACTGCAAACTTCAGCTGAGTTTCAAAATAAAAGCAATTCCTTCCTCTGTAAGAGTGCTAGGCTATTTCATACAGATCAATGTAAATGTTCTTCCTTGTCAGATCTGTGCCTGATTGTATGGAACCACTGCACTTGAAAGGGAGGAATTCCCACAGGAACAAACAATAAAAATTTTAGGCAATATTCATCAACAGTGGATTCAGTCTTAGAGATATTAATCTTATGTTCTGCTCACCATAATCATATTTTAAGACCACAATCAGGTCTTAAAAGTGATTAATTAAAACTGACCCTGTAATTTCTATCCATAGGATGCCTAATCAGACATAACCTTAATGGGATTTTTCATTTGCACACTGAAGTCTGGTCACATAATTCTGCAGTGAGAAGAAACCCTATAAGACCAAATAATTTTATTTTTTTTTATTTCACATTTCATTGCTTTCTAACACACAGATCTAATGTTCTGCAGATTTTTTTATGCATATCAAGGCTGTAATTTTTTCCCCAGACTGAGGTACCTCTACTGTCTACAGTACAGTCCTAGGACTAATACGTCAATGTTTTGTAATTACTCCTTCACTGATAAAGATACAGCTAACTGTACATAGATTTGTGCTACAGAGGAAAAATTAAATATATCAGAATTTCTGTATGTATTTACAGTGTTTTAGAGTAAAATATTATTAAACCTAACAGAAGAATTGCAAGTACAGTACAAAGGTTACAACTGATTAAAGTAATAAACAATTCACAGACTCCAAGATATTTCAGGTCTCCTGTTGATGAAGCTCCAAATCCATTACAGAAGGATAATACTGGAGAAGTTGGCAATCTGAAGTGGAACTGAAATGCATTTTCTTTTGGATGTTTTTTAAGCCCCCAGAAGTTCCAGGTCATGAGTCTCAGATAATAAAGGCCATAGAGAGTTCAAATAGCCTAGAAATTATGGCACTTTCAGACACTGATAGAAGGAGTGCATTTTGGAAAGGTTCTTTTTATTAATTTAATGCTGCGGCTGTAGCTGCAGAAGAGTCTGATATCTCAGTAGTAAAATGCATTAAAAAGCCATTTTGTCTGCTGCTGTAGATGAGGAATGTAGTTATTTTGCTCAACAGCTGAATTTTTCCAGAATCCCACTAGTATTCTCAGAGAAAACTATCTACTCTAGCCAAAAGAGAATGCTGATACACTTGTTATATAAGAAAAAGTTATCAGGAAATAATTCACAGATATGTGTAGGAACAGAATCTCTGCCATAATGTCCAGATATCACAGAACATTCCAGGCCATTGTCTCATGCAATGTGTTAAGAATTATGAAATTGCCAAATTAAAAAAAAAACCTCGAAAAATAAAGAGATTTTTGCCACCTGTGGAACACCCACACCAGGGTTAGCAGCAGTGCAGTGCATCACAGAGGTGTTTAGGAATGGGTGATAAATGGTGTTGGCCAATTTCTTACAGCAAATCTCTCTCCTTAGAGATAACTGTATTATTTTGTATCACAATGCTTCACTAACTAAATTGTACCCCTAGAATATTTGAACCTAAATGTGCTCTCCATAAAACTTTGCTCTTTCTGTGAAATTGATTGAATCTCTCCCTCCATTACATTTATTAGAAGAAATAGAGTTGGAGGGTTTTGTAACAGGGAAATGGTGTTCACTCAGACTTGTGCAGTAGTGGCAGAACCCATCACATGGATTGTGATTTTAATCTTGTCCTGTGCAGGTCCCCATACCTGCCACTTCTTTTAATAAACAGAAACATGAGATTTAAATTCTACTTACACACTTAAAAAAGAGGTAAGACTAAGTATCAGAAAGCAATTGCTCAGGGCTAAGGAGTAAGAGGACACTTTTTCTCCTTTCCTGTTTTAGACATAAGTAGCCAGGAGATTATATTATTCTTAAAATGTCATTTCTCAGAACCAAAAAATAGTGTAATAAATTACTTCTGTAACAATAGTGTATTAAGATTTTTAAAAAAACACAGGAGAAGGAGTACAATGGCATTTACAATTACATTTTACAATTGCAAATGTATTTGGTATTTGCCCCCCTCTTCTCAAAAAAACAGAACTAAGTACAACGTAAAAGGTAACTTCTTTAAAATCGCTCAACAAAGACCCACACGTGGGCACCTCAACTGGAACTTTAAACCATTTCCATCTCTCCAGCTCTTAGTCAAATTCTAGACAATAAGTTCTTAGGGAGCAAAAGGCAAGTCTCTTAAGAAGTTTTCCCCACAAACATCACTTCACCATTTATAACACCATCAGCAAGATGTCTCATCAAATTGATTTCAAATCCACAGAAAAATTGGAAACTCATGAATGCCACAAAATGTATCTTGGCATTCTTCCATTCATCTATTCCATTTTCTAATAAATAGAGCTTTCTTGAAATGCAATCTCAACTTGAAAATCTGACACACTTTGCAAAAGACCAGGCAATAATACAACTAAATATGTGTGCTGTGATGAAACATATTCATTTGAAATTGGTCTTGAAGCTGCAAATGAATCCACCCATGGGTTCACAGGCATGGATGCACAACCCCTGTGCAGAGGCTCGTGGACAGCAAATTTCACATGAGGACTTACTGTAAATGAGTGTTCAACCTATCCACAATTTGTACAGGTGTAGGACGGAAAAACCATTACTGAAAAATTACTAGTGAAAGAACACGACTTTCAAAAACAGATTTTCATTAGTATTTTTCCTAAATAGTTTTAAATATTTACAAATACATGAAGGAATAAGTGTAAAAGGAAAAGGGACCGTTTTACCAGATTATACCCCTTGTGTGATGGTATATCAAAGGGTTTATGATTCTTAACAGACAACTGTTAAGTTGTTTCTGGACATATTCAACTTTAACATTAATGAAATCAAAACATGCATCAGCAGACTGCAAAATTCAGCTAAAAAGAGCTCAACAGCTTGACTTTTTAATATGGTTAGTAAGGACCCTAATAGTGCTCTACCCCCATCCCCCAAAACAAAGACTAAAAAATAATAAAAACACCACAGAAGCAAAAAACCAAAACAAAACTAAAGAAGACCAAACAAAATAAATTGAAAATACCTAATGTTTAAAGAGCATGTATGTATGCAGATTTTAAAGTCCCTTAGATATTTCTGAAAGCTTTACACTGTGATTTTCATTAAAAATCCCCCTTTAAATAAACAAAAAAAAATACTCTATTTGTCATATATTTCTTTAAATATAACTAGAGCACCTGCAATCTGAACAGGAGCCTTCTATTTTTAAAAAAAGCACTGATTTAAAGGTTTTGGAGATGCTGGCATTATATTTTAAATTAATCTGTGATGAAAAAACCTTAATATTTTCTTGAGTACTTGACAGATACTTACAGAAAAAAGGGCATCAGCTGAATAAGTGTCTCTTTTTTGGGATTGGCTGTGAATTCTGGCACAGTTTGAATAATTTTGTTCATTACATTCCTTAGGTAATTTTGTAGCTGCTTGCGTCGCTCTTCTACAAACTTTGCATCCTAAAAATAGAGAGGAAAAAATATAAATGGCACAAAGAACATGTTTCTCAACTTCATCATGTAACTAAACAGTCCTGGTAAGCATCAAAATCGATCTTTTGATGATCTCTGTTATTATGGCTATATAAATATGTTGGCAATATGCAAAAACCCCTTGAGTCTGTCCTTAGAGATAAAGGAAAATCATGAATCCTAATAAAACCTGTTTCACAAACACATCCACTGACAGGATGTCAGATCCTCTCCCTGGCAGAATTTGTCTTCTCTGGACCATAAACCACTGCAATCTTAGATAGGCAGAGCAGAACAGCAGCACAGAGGCTGTGGCATAAAAATTTATGCAATTTTTTTGAGATCCAGAATTACCAGTCTTTGCAGGAGGAAATGCTGACCCTACTCCCACAACGTCTCCCCAGTTCATACTTTTCAGATGTTGGGTACACAAACGCCACAATGGACAAGTATTTGTCCAGCACTTTCATATTATTAAATAATTATTTTGTGATGATGTCTTCATATAGATTTTTTTCAATATTACATCACAACTCTCATTAAAATGTTTTCCTGAAGTTTCTGTAGCATTTTAGATCCAGGATTTTATACTACGTTGGCCCAAATAAATAGACTAGTTCTATAAACTCTACATTCTGCTGATGGACCTAGAAGTTAAAAGTTTATCACAACCAGCAAGATGCCAGGCATCCCATAACTTCCATGTCACTTAAACCTTTTCCCTGTGAGGGATGACAATTACATGGACTATAATCTAATGGTGACACATTTCCCAGGAACAGGGAGCTCTAACAGGTTTACAGTGACATTAGGTGCTGGATGCTTCATGCCCAGCCAGAGCGTTCTGTCTCGGGTGGGCTGGCACAGCTCACCTGGTTCAAATGCCACAGTATGTTCTTTAGGCACAAAGCCAAACCTATTATTAGACAGCTACAGCTCTCAAAAACAACCATTATCTAAAAGATGTGTCTATCCAACCTGGATTATTTATGTCTGTAAGAAAAGGCATTGAAATTAATTCTTGTTTCGGG
>VYZP01076561.1:4605-15893 GCA_013400635.1 Hypocryptadius cinnamomeus
TTTTTATTTTTTTGTCCCCCTTTTTTTTTACCAAGGCTTTTTTTTTTTTTTTTTTTTTTTTTTTTTTTTTTTTTTGGTAGCTGTTGGGTTTTTAAATTTTTTTCCTTTTTAATATTAAATGAGGGCATTCCTTGACAGAAAAAAAGCATTAAAACCCTTCACATAATATCTGACCAGTACATACTGGTAGTCCTTATCTAAATGGCTTTTTTCTAAAGATCCATCTCTGACTTCAAGCAGGCAGAATTAAATGCTACAGAAATCAATCTGAATTTACCTGTATACCTTCTAAAAAGCAATTTTAAAGTAGTTGTAGTCTTCCTTGCTAACATTTAGAAATGCATATACATGCATCTGGATCAGTATAATAACTGATCTTTAAATAAGAATAATAATAATAACCCATTTAAAAAAGGTAACAGTATTTCATTTGAATTTAAATGTCTTGTTTTAAATAACAAGTTATGGAGCCAAATCAGTTGGCTTAACAACAAAGGCCAGTATGCTGATGAATTATGTATGTTATCTTCATTTTCTGCATGCTGATAATTGACAGGTATCATGGCACCTTCTACTTACTTCCTGTAATTATATGCCATATATCAAACACCGACTTGTGTGTAATGGTCTTCCCCACACACACGTACACACAAAATAGTTCTATGTTTTATTTAAAGCTTACAGTATTTTTAAATTTTCTGTTTCACTCACTCTGTTTTGCAAGCTGCTTTGTCACTAAGCCCATGTCAACAAATTAAATTAATAGGATTTCTTCCGTGTTGGTTTGGCAGAGTCACTCATTCAAGCGATGGCTCCATCCTTTTGTTTGTTTTGTTTTTCATATAAATTGGCTAGGCTAAGCCAATACTGAAGATAATTTACCAGCTGTTTGGACATGTGTAGTAAAACAGGTTTTTCAGTCTTTCACATAAAGTTTGTGCCTCTACTAACAGACATATTTTCAGATTATATTATGTAGCAACTTTAGGTAGTATTAGGTTAAAAAAAGAATGCCTTAACAGAGCTGATTAAATGGCTAGTTACTTCTTGGTAGTTTGCCTTTAATTCAGACTAACTCCACCATAACAAGGGTACATTAATTGAGTAGCTCTACAACTGGGCTCATTAGATGCAAGGCTTACTGATTAAATTTAACCACTACTGGGTATCTTAGCACATGATTCAGAATTGCTTTTCATTCATTGTTTCATGTCTTGGAAGAAAATTAATTTTCTGATAATTATTTTAATAAAAATGTGATATAAAGTAAATCTTCAATTAAAATGAAGTCTTAGTTACCTTGAAGGGCTTTTTACTTATATTGCCTTAAATGTCCAAATCCATATTTTAATCTAAAAGCCTAAATGTGGTAAATCCTATGCCTGGTATATGTAAAAAAGCACCACTATTATAAATTGTGGAAGAGTTCCTTGCTATCCTTGCATCCTCAACAATATTCACTACAAGAGAATGTGGGCTTCAAAGAAAGACACAGAAATTACAAAACATAATTGTGCAGAAAGAAAATTCGATTCTATCTTTTGTTCCTATGAATGCCAACTTGATTTGTCAGCTTCTTTAGAAACCTAAGTTTATATTCTTTCCCTATATCATTGATTAAGTTGGTTCAAGGCTCATACCTTAGTGAAATAAGTGATCTGATATATTGTTTCTCACTCAATTAGAATAAACTGTTAAATATCTTTATAAAGCCCCTTTTACCAAAAATACTTCAACTCTCAACATGGGTAGAAGGTGATAGCCTGCGAGCAGCCAGTAATGGCAAAAGAATGGAATGTACTAACACCAGCAAGTAACATCCCTGTTCTGTACTGAACTGAAAGAAAATTTCATAAAGGAAAAAAATGCTCAACCAAATTTTTTCTCTAGGGGATGTTTTTGGCAGAAGTATGTAACACCTCTCTGGCTTGAGAGTGCTGAACACCTGACTGCAGATAAACAAGGTAAAAAGCAGACTGCAGGGCTTTTAGCAGTCATTGTCAAATGCTTATATGAGCAATTGTTACTGAGTATACAAAAAGCAGTTTTCAGAGACTGAGCATTCAACTGAAGTAACTGCAAAATTCATGGGAGATGCAGAAGGCATTCCGCTGTTGGGCTGAGTACTAACTTCTCTATTTCTCTTGATTTCTATCTCTCTGTTGAGCACCTATAGCTTATTGTATAGTAAAAAAAAATGCTTGAACTTTTTGAGCATGCCTTTACACAGAAAGTTATGAGGAGCTGCAACCATAATTTAAACAGAAATACCACCAGAAATGGTGGTATTTTGCATTACCACCAGTGCACCTAAACTTCTGAAGAAGGTTTTGTTTTGTAGCTGCTGCTTATCCAGTTTAGGCTGAAGGAGCACAGATGCCTCCAAAAGGCTGTCAGGTTCTGTGCAGAGGCTTTCAAGATGACCCAGATGTATCTGCACCACAGGAGTGTCTCAGGAAAGCAAGCAGATTGTGGGGGTGTTTTCCAGTGGCAGAGTGTTCCAGGGATGTACAGTAGCCACTCTTCAGAAGGGAAATGGCTAATAAAAGACATTTTCATAAATTGGCTTATTCTGCCTGCTAAAATGAAAGTTAGTACAGGGTTGGATTACTTTTAACAAAAATAAATGCTAATATCTTCCATTCTGTACCCTTGTAAAGAATAATCAAACAAATTTTCAAAACAAACTCTGTGATCCCTTTTCATCTTTTAATGGTCTCCTCACCTACCAATCTCCTTAGCATGTTCTAATTTGTTTAGGGCTAAATAACATACCACATTCTTCTCAAGAGTGGTACATATTTAGCAAGTAAACTTGTAAAGTTAACAGGACTACTCTTTCAGTTGAGGTTGAGACCTTGGCAAAGGCCTTTTTTAATCTGTGAACATTCCCATTATAAGTGCTTACATAAGGTCTTACTATGGTAGAGCAGCAGTTATGATGTTATCTAATCTTTAGTGGTAATGAGCAGCATTACTTCCTGTTGGGGCACTCACAGACTCTTGCTCCACAGCTTTCATAGATCCATTAGTGTTGGAAAAGACTTCCAAGATAATTGAGTCCAACCTTTGACCAAACACCACCCTTTCAAGTAAACCATAGGACTAAGTGGCATGTCGAGTCATTTCATGGACACTGCTGGGTGTGGCGACCACTTCTCCAGGCAGCTCATGCCAGTGCTTGACAGCCCCTTCTATGCAGAAATTTTCTCCTGATGCCCAAGCTAAATGTCCCCTGATGCAGCTTGAGACTCTGTGTTCTTGTCCTGTCACTGGTTGCCTGGGAGGAGAGCCCGACCCCACCTGGCCACAGCCTCCTTTCAGGCAGGTGTAGGGAGTGATAAGTCCCCCCCTGAGCCTCCTTTTCTCCAGGATAAACACCCCCAGCTCCCTCAGCTGCTCCTCACAGGACTTGTGCTCCAGACCCTGTCCCAGCTCCACTGCCCTTCTCTGGACTCTCTCCAGCTCCTCAGGGTCTTTCTTGCAGTGAGGGCCCAGCACTGGACACAGCACTGGAGGTGTGGCCTCACCAGTGCCCAGTACAGGGGACAATCCCTGCCCTGGCCCTGCTGGCCACACCATTGCTGATCCAGGCCAGGATGCCATTGGCCTTCTTGGCCACCTGGGCACAGCCTGGCTCATGTTCAGCTGCTGTCACCAGCACCCCCAGCTGCTTTTCCATGGGGCAGCTTTCCAGCCACACTGCCCCAGCATCACAATGTGTTCAGAAGTGAGAGCATTATACACTCTTTTCCCACAGGTCATCATGAGTATGGAAAGGTGAATTCCCAAGCACCTAGTGGAGGAAGATGCTGTGCCTAAACTAAGCTTTCCCACACAGATGAGCTGCAGCTGGAGAGAATGACTGCCTGCTCCACAGACCCACGCATGGAGAGCTCCCATGCTGACCTCCCAGCTGCAAGGAGCTTCTGACAAAGCTTACACCTATATGATTTTGTGAGAAGGCTTTCAAATGGTGAATTGAAAACACACTGCTCTATACTTTCCCCTAGAGAATAAGCACATAATTTCTGCTTATTTTGGCACTTAAGCCTACCAACAAAAAAGTTCTACTGTGGCAAAATAGGCTGTCATGCTCATAGCAGGCTGACTTGATTAATATAGTTGCAAAGCTTGTTTTGCAATTCAAACCTTGTCAAACCAAATCCAAAATTATTTTCTTGGATAAATCCAATTAAACATAAATACTGAATCAGAACACATCTTCTGTAATTACCAAGCAATTCTGTGAAAAGACTATTAAAGCAGGCTAAATTGCCTCTTTTACCCTGCCTTCCCAGGGGCACCTTTCTGAAGCACTGCTGTGTTTGGCAGGGAGGCAGGGGATCAGCCTGCATCTGCAGAGCTCCCCATTTCGGGCTGGTTTGCAGGCAGCCGTGCTTCACTCAGCCCTAGAACTGCTCCAAAGGGAGGAAGGATTCCTGACAAGACAGTGTCTAATGGAAATGGACACCTCTCGTACCCTGTTTTTTCATTTGAAGTCCTCTCCTAGTTGAATATGCTTCTGTCAGATCAGTCAAGGCATCAGCAAACTTTGCTCTGTATTTGCAAAAAGATAGCAATATTTTAAATTATCATAGTCGTTTGTCATATGCTTCTATTTAAATTTTTAAAAAATTCTACAAAAATTTCCATGGGCAAGTGTCAGAAGCTCCTCTTTCTGTAAAGCTGGCAGATATGTCATCAGCACTACTAATTCTGAGAAATCTGAAGAAAAAATGCCAATTTTTTTTTTAACTGCTTTTTTTTTGTTAGCTGGCCACCTTGATGTCTGTAGTAGCTTTGTGTTTGTAGGGTCTGATTTCTGAGTGGCAGCTTAGATGTCTCAAAGAATTCATAGCAGTCCTCCTCAGTTTTGTGCTACTATTTTCCCCAATTAAAATCATGAGGCATCAAGCCAGGATGAGGGTTTCACAAGAACCGACTGCTAAGAAAAATCCTTCTGAAGCAACACGGTTGTGTACAGGAGTGAGTACATGCTCAGTACAGCAGGTAGAAGCATTTTTGAGGAAAGGTTTTTTCCATATAAAAATGACAGTTGGTTAAACCGAATATTTTCCAGGAATGGCATGGTTTTGACAACAGCAACAAGAACACAGATGTGAAGAACCTGGGTCAGGGCAATTTTGCAGGATGAGAAGGAAGGGTATATACCCACACCAGTCAGATTCTTTGGGAACAAAAGGGGTTTTCCCACTACCCTAGACAGTAACTGTGGAGCCATTCTCTGTCCTTGCTTTTCTGCTGGAGATACTCCTCTTTAGAGAAATAGTCACAAGTTTTCTGTGCCAGGCTGCAGGAGAGAGGCTGTGGCTGCCTGGCTGCACTGGGCTGGGCTTGCAGGCAGGTGCTGGGGCCAAAGCCCCGTGGGGCAGCTGATCCAGTTTCCCCCATGCCTGGAAACACCTAGTGTTTCTGAAGTGCAGACCTCATTTTTGCGGGATCATCTCTCTGCTCCTTCCTGCTTTTACTGGAAAGTGCAATTTGGCACTTAAATATGAAATAAACTATCTGGCGAATATAGAAATAAAAGACATTGTGAATGTTTTCATAGACAAAATTCTTGTCTTCTAGCCAGACTCCAACACGACAAAAAACTGACAGGCTGTTGTCATGACTGAAGGCCTTCTGGAATTCTAGAAGTTGAAATCAGATCCCCACAGCATTTTTAGTGCTATATGTCACTTTAACCAAACAAAGAGGAAAAGCAAGAAGTTCCCTATCTCCAAAATGTTTCTACCCATGCCAATGAGCATCTTTGTACTGATGATGCTTAGACTAGGAATTTTTGTATACTTAAAAGACGCACTTAAAGGATTTACATGTTACAACTTCCAGAACAATACGGACTGTACTTGTCCAGAGCTGTTTCTACAGTACATTTTTTCAACACATGATTACTCCATACTTGCCCCAAGATAATTTGTGGAAAATTTTATAAGAACTACATTTTTACAAGATGGTTTTAGACTCAAAACAAAATTTTATTATATAAATATATCTCTATGCCAGTTTTGCGTACTACTGCTTCTATGCCATGCACAAGTTTCACATTTCTACTTCTTCAGTTGTCTCTCTTATTAATAAAACAGTAATCTTTAGACCCAGGAAATACATTAAAGTGTGGAAAGTAATGCTAAAAAGCCTGTGACTTTCACATGAAAAACAAGAGAAATAAATTTTTAAAACTATGAGGAGGAGATCATTAAAAGCATCAAATCAATTACTGTAATTCCTTCCTTTCGGACTACACAGTGTCCCAGATCTCTGGTGAAACAATGGAGGAACCTACTATTCTTGACGGATACATTTCAGGTTTGTTGTTATTTTTAATGGTAGAAAGGGTGAAAGGATGATGAAGTGAATCTAACAGTTATAATGATGAAAAAAATACTGCTGTTCTGGCAAGAATAATAATGATGTACTTATCAGTGAGAACGTGCAAGTGGAACCGGTCTGCTCTTGCTATTCCAGTCAGACAGAGAAAGATGGGACAGAGCCGTGCATTTAGGAACAGCAGCACAGCAAGTTCAACAACATTTTAGTATCGCTTCTAGAACATAGAAAACCCAAAGCACAGTGTTAGTATTTAGAGTCTGCTCTAAACACTTAGCTGGAAGAAAGCCCAGCACTAGTCAACGGCCCGAGTATAAATAAGTTAAACATAGTTTAGAGGGAAAAGTATCAACTGCAACATAACTTGTCCCTGTTCCTGCAGTAGGGTGGGCACTGGGGAGAAACAAGCATGCAGGGAGAGAAAAGCATGAACAGGAATGCCCAGGGCAGTGCCACTTTGCACAAGCCGTCTAGTGAAGGCAAAGACAGTCTGGATCCCACAGCCCAGCTGCCTGAGATGGAAACATGTTAGATCATATCATAAATGTAGAACATCTACAGGATAGGATAGGAGCTGGCATTTTACTTTTTATTTTGTGCAGTCAGTGACATTCAATTCTGATTCTGACCCACAGGTTCTGTTATAGTCCAAAACACTGTAGTGACATGATGGACAAGAGTTTGGCTTGTCTGGGCGCTTCAGGATGTAGCTGGTGTTCAAGCCTGACATTCTTACCTTTGCTATGATCTCTAGGTATGAAAATATCTGCAAACTGGTACAAAACAATCATCCTTATGCAATGTAAGTACGTTTCTTCTCCTTTTGGTTAGAGGTTTTTAGAACAACACTTCTCACAGAAAAATAAGGAATTATATATAGTGTAAAACTAGTGCTGTAAATGAAAAAAGGTTTCTTTAGTAGTTAAAAATAACAACAACAACAACAACAAAAATCCCAGAATTTAAATTCTTCGCAATTTCAGAACTCCCTGCTTTTACTAAGCAGGAGCATTAATTTAGGATCAGGTATGCTTGGTTTACTCGTCATAAGGACCATCTTCTAACAATATTGCAATTTAATTAGAAAAGCTAATATACTGCATTTCAAGTAGAAAAAAATTGTTTGCTTATATCTGCATTACTGACATATAAGATCCAGTCTAAATACTCCTTTAATAAATGGGTGTTCTGGTCTGATCACTTTAATATAGAGAGATTCAGTTTTAGTGCATCATCTTACCAACATTTCAGCAGCAAGTTTTGGCCTAAATCACCAAATAATTTCCATTGTGAATCATCGATCAGTTTCATAATACTGATAATAATAATGATTAATGTGTGAATAATTAATGTGTGAAAAATCTTAAAGATACAGATACAGATTATATAGATATAGATTAGATAAAGATATAGATATTTTGAGAGAGAGAGAGAGAGAGAGAGAAAATCGTTCAATTGGGATGGATATGGTAAGTCCTGAGAAAAGATCTAACAGAAAACAGATAGAATTATTCTACTAAGGTTTGGGTTTTGCCACCTCCTTTTTCTGACAGGAAAAAAGAAGAGGAATCAGAATGATTCCCCTTTTCTTCCTTGCTCAACTCCAGATTTGTTGGTAAGGAAACTGGAACTTTATAAATAAAATAAAGTAAAATAAATAAAGAAGATCATTGAGATGATTGTGCCAGAAAACCTAGTTTAACTGATGCACAACATGGTAGTGTTGGAAAAACTTTCAGCATCCTTGCTACCACCCATTGTCATTAAATAGGTTTCTTATTTAATAGGCAGATGGTAGCTGGTTTGTGCTAGAATCCAAGCCCACTTTATCCCTGGAATATTGAAATTATGTAGATATCAAGCCATGTAGATTGCTCGATACCTTACAGTGTTAGAGTGTCTCTTTGTGTTTCTTGCCTAGATAAATGCATTTAAAAAGCAGTTATTTGCTTCTTCTTTGAAATATGAAGATCACTGGCATCCACAAACCTATGCAATCACTAAATTAAAAAATGAGATTGATTTGTTTGGTGTAGATGAGAAACAAGGGCATATTCTATTGCCCAAATGGAAGTATTTTAATACCACGTCCCTCACTGCATCACTTGGTGTTACCCTTCTGTAGTCCCGCTTTGCCAAAACCTTTTTGGGGATTCCAGGGACCATCAATTTCTCCGGAAGACCAATAAGGCAAGCAGTTCATTCTGGAGAAACAGAAAACACCTCTCTGTGGTGGCCAACCACAGGACCGAGTTCACCCGGGGTCAGCCAGGGTGTGAAGGGTGTCAGGCCACATCCCAGCAAACACTGTAATCAGTAGGGGACAACGGGATAGGGCATCCTTCTGTATTTTGCAGGGAATTCAAATGCTATTGTTGTACTTTTTAGGCTCCTGCAATCTGCATAATATGCAACTAGACTAAGCAGTTATCTTTTTTTCTTAATGACATGTTTGTCTGCATAAATAAATATCAGGTGCCATACATGTTTCATCACTGATTTATATTTGTACAGTAATTGCCTAAGCTGATTACAGTGCCTGAATAAGCAGAAAGGGAATGGAAAGAGGATTCCTCACCAGGATTGTTGAGTTACAGTTTTCTTTTTGAGGATTAAAGTTTTCTATTACCTGCATAACACATTTTTATCCCTGTGTCTGCCTTAGAATGGATCTTGCTGACCCAAGAGCTCAACACTGCACCATTTGGTGCACCCAGTCTGCTGAGGTGCACACATCACTGGCGACATGGAAGCCACATCACTGCCTGTGTGGAAGTCAAGAAGTAGCTGACTACCTCCATGACTGGAAGCACCAGCTCCTTTTGTTTTCACGCTCTGCATTCATCTCAATCTGTGCAAGGTGAATTCACAGCTTTCACCTCCCAGCACTTCATATGGGGAGCACAGAGGTAAAGAAACCACTGTGATTGCAATTTTTCAAGCAGAGTTTGGAAGGTAACTTACAAAAAAATCAGATGGTCTTCAGATCACCTGCTATGGGGCAAAGAACAGAAGAGTAGGGAAGATAGATTGGAGCTAGGTAGAATTCTTCAATTATATCACTGCCACTTGCTAATTGCTGAGTTTTGTAGTGGTAACAACAGGTTGCAGGTGAATGTGTATAACAATCCCAGAGGAAAACTACAGTCAGTGTGACATCTCTAAAAATACTTCCCACTGATTTTAGCTCCAAAATTCATGCCACTCTAAGCCATCTTGTCCAATCCAAACTTAGTGCTGCCAATAATGACAGCAATGTTCATATCACATAAAAGAGGCCTTAAATGATGATTTAATATTTCCTTTTACAATGTTGTCAAATTATTTACAGCAATATTTTACATGTTTGAATGCACTGTTTTACATCTCTTTAAAGCTGCATCA
This sequence comes from Hypocryptadius cinnamomeus, assembly GCA_013400635.1. NCBI lineage: Eukaryota > Metazoa > Chordata > Aves > Passeriformes > Zosteropidae > Hypocryptadius > Hypocryptadius cinnamomeus. Next base: position 14,347 of record VYZP01076561.1, read on the forward strand.
ATGAAGACATGAAGTTCTACATCTCCAAATGCCTCTCAGATACTAAAAAAAAAAAACAAACAACAAAAAAAAACCCCACAAATAGTGAACTTATTATATTCTTTTGTCACTAGTTAACTCTCATTCCAGCCAGCATTAATTTCTGTTACTTTTGACACTGTTCTGTTAGAAGGCTTAAAGTATGCCTACTACACTGTGCAAGAATAGATGAAAAGGAGACTATGGGGAGGAAAAATAGCTCTGTAATGAAAATAAACCCAGCCTTTGATGCAGACAGAGATAGGATTAGCAGATTCACACACTCACAGTCACTCTGCAGAAGGCAGCTTATGCATCTGGGTTCACACTGAGACTTTTTGTATAGCATCAAAGCATTCACAACACTGCCCAAAGTTTTTCTCAGTTTTCACTTTTTTGTTGCATTCAGCAATGAAACTTAAAGGTGGAAATTCATGGCCCACAGGAGCTATGAGGTTGTCACAGGAACTGGGAAGTGACCAGAGCGGTAGACAGGTGAGGGAAGCTGGAGAAATGTGGGAGGTAGTGGATCATTTCCAGAAGGAGCAATGAGAAAAACTCCAGCAGGAAAACCGTAGCCAGAGAGATGGGTGGGAAGTAAAGATGTGGAGAAGGAGGCTTAACATCATGAAGACAGATCTGGAAACCGTTTGGTCTCAAATGTGCTCTGACACCTTTGCTAAGATAAGCAGAATGTTCAGGTGGCTGACAATGCCTAGGAACTCAAGGTTTTCTCACTATATGGTACATACACTCCTAATAAAAGCCTAGGGCAGTTTGTTATTAGCTTGCCTGTGCAAAACATACAAGACACACACCAAAAAATTAATACTGAACCCTGAATTTGTAGAATTTTATGACTTTTCATATTTGGTCCCTTAATTTCAATATTACTTTTCAATATTACTATTCATGTACTATATGTTCAAACACAAGTAAGGAAAGTTAAGGAAACCCACTACAACTTATTAAAAAGTCATATTCTCAGGTTGTTATCAGAGTGCCATGCTAAATTTTTGCTTGCTCAGAAAACTATAAATGTATTTAAAATTCATTCAAACTTGATTAGATATGGTTTTTTTTCAAAGGACAAAGCCCAGATTGATGTGCTCAGATGAAAATACAAAATATGATCTGTTTTTAATTTTTTTAGCTATATCCTCTCAAATTTGTTTCAACTGGAATAGTTAGCAATCATTAATAGGCAGTGTGCTCTGTGGTAGCTTATTTTCCTTAAACAAACCAAAACTATCAGGGCCACCTATATCTAGAATGATTTTCTACAAAAGCCATTTTGGGGAATGAGGCTGCTCTACCATTCCATGGTCTCCTTGTCCTAGGTTGAGAAGGAAGTGAGGGGTTTTTTTGGGAGGTTGTGGTCAAACCAATCAGTGCTTGGATTTGAATATTGGCACCTGGTTTGGCCACTGAAGTGTGCACCGCCTCTGAGAACACACAGGGGTTAAAAGAGCAGAGAATGCCCAGGAGAACCCTCTTGGTTCCGGTCCGTGAAGGAGGTCAGAGCTCCC